>JAAAKE020092499.1:0-20313 GCA_010014785.2 Anisolabis maritima | reverse complement strand
GGACATATACTTAATGCATTAACCCTTTTAATTGTTGAAAAAAATTTTTCGTTAAGTGAATTTCAGAAAATTCATTAGCTGACATATACAGGTTTTTATGAAATAAGCAGTTCTATATATTTTATGCAATGAATGATCTGAAAAAGAAGATTTCAAAATTAAATTCATGGAAACAAAACAATTTATTAATTGTGTTCATAATAATAAATTAATCAATAATAAAGGAGTCTGAGTAAAAAATTGAAATTGAATTTATAACTCTATGTTTTGCATCGATTTATATTAATTTATTTTTTTGAAGATTTGTGAATTGAATAGAATTTAAAGTTATATTTTTTCATTTTCATATTTAATCATTAATAGCGTAAACAAAATTTGAATTTACAAAAGAAAATCCAAAAACTATTGGTTGAGAATTTTAAAATTTATTATAAAAAAATATATTAGCAGAGGCATGTTTTTATTTTTTTTATTGCCAGAAGAATCAAAATCAAAAAGTTTATCTTATTTCTTGATTTAATTTTTGATGTTAACAATGTCCTCTCTTCAAAATTTTACATATTAAAAAGGCTTGATTTGTGCAATTGTGAAAATCTCATAAATTTTGAAAAAATTAAGTTTTTATCTAATTTCCAAAAAAAAAAAAAACATGCCTTAATATTTTTAGTATAATATATTTATGAAATCAGGAAAAGAATTTATAGTCGATGATGTAAAAATAGAGTAAAAAAGAAAAAAGATTCTATTCCGCCTGTCTGTATAAACAGACGCCTCTCTCTCTCTTGTTACTCACTTAATTAAGGAACGTCACGGAGTTGAGAAGATCATTTCTGTTGCTCTTTCTATCTTTCTTCCATTCCTTCCCTTCGAACCAAACCGGAGACGGCACTCCGTCTTCACTGACTCCACTCGATGATCACTATACACTCCGAGACCTCTTCTGACGTCACCTGAAGTTGACTGGTGCTTCCAGAAAATTAATAATTGTAGTATCTTAGATGATTTACAATAATTTATAAGCTACTCTTCTTTTCTTAAAGTTTTAAACAAATCCCGTTTTTCATTTATTTCTTCTCTCAATTCCTTTCTTCTCCCTTCAATGTCCCTTATCCTCCAAGTATTCACATTGTCTTAATTGATGAGAAAAATTATATATATCAAAAATTAAGAAAATTTTGGAGAACCAGAGAAGAAATCAACAATGAGGCGATCTCTTCCAGGAGCGGAATCCAAGCAGGTAACAATCTGAAAAGAGAAAAATAAATAAAGTATTAGAATGATAGTAAACATAATTTTAAAGAATTTACTAAATAATTTTTAATGAAGTTAAATAATAACCAAAGAAGAAAAATTAATTATTTGAGCTCAAAATTAGCATTTAATATAATCAAATTTATCAATTAAAAGATCATGGAAAATTATAAATCTTGTAATAAAATTGTTTTTTTTTTCCTATCAAAAGCTAATATTCATTAGATTTAATTGAAAAAACAAAATACTATTATCAGCAATTTTAATAATATATCTTAAATATTGCAAATATTTTCGGAGAACTGAAGAGCAGTTGCTTAAGGAAGGACACTAACAACATACATGTCCGAATGTACAATCAAATAGATTTTAGGAATAAATAGTTCAGATGTAATATGATGAAAGTAATTATATTAAATTTTAATTTTATTATACAAGTATAAATTTCTAATTTTATAATTACCATAGACTTTAATTGTAAACTCGGACAAGGGGGTTAAATCCTCTGAATAGGAAGCGTTTGTGGAAGTCTTACCAATATTTGAAATTTAATAGCTTTTTGAATATATGAAATTTGCTGATAATAATATTTTTCATATACGATTCTTCAGCAACACAGGTGTTAATTATACTTCAAAATGACCACTTTGACATTTCGATTCATCTTTAGTGTTCTATCATCAGTCATTGAATTAAAATGTCTTTAGAAATAGCTATAGATAGCTACAATACATTCAATGTAAATGTTTTTTTAATAAACCGACATTCACAAATGTATACAAACTGTTCTATTTAACTTTATAAATTTAAAATAAACAGCTTTTTTTTAACTTGTATTGCGCCTTGTAACTAATTCTAAACAATTTAATATGATCTAAAACATCTGAGAAAGTATTTATGCATCAACAGGTAGAATTATTGGCTGCTCTGGTCTTTAATCCAACATAACTATCTTCATCATATATATATAAATAAATCAAATATATGTAAATCAACGCCCAGGGCAAGATTGATCTAAATGAAAAGAAAATAGAATAAGTTAATTCAATTATTTTAAAATAAAGAGTTATTAGTGAGGTATTAAAGTCAATCAAATTTTGTTATATCTTAAATAAAGTAATAACTGTTGGTATTTCTAACTTAGCCTCAAATAGGTCTGTATCAAAAGTCAGCCGATCATTTATAAAAAAAAATTGACCACAAAGTCTTGTTTGTTAGATCCCTCAAAATAAAATAACAGCCACAAACTCCTAAACAAAAAAAGTCACTAATTATGTAAGAATATTTTTTGGAATACTAACCTTTCACTTTTAGTTTTTCTTTTAATAAAGAAGTAGAGATAAAATAGGATTTGGTTCATTTTAACAAATAAAATCGAAATTTTACATTTTTTTTTTGAAATACCAATTGCTGATGACCTAAAAAGAGAATGAGAAGAGAAAATGAATTATTAAGAACGAAGTCATGTTAATATGATTATAAAGGTTAATCAGTTTTTTGCTTTTCTTTGTTTAAATATTAAATTAAGATAGAAATAGTAAAATTTTACTTACTTCTACTTAAATTATTGTAACCTCAAAAGATGCCAGAAAGAAAAATGCAAATATCATCAAATATTTGATTTGGTTTTAAGAATCTTATTAATCTGTCATAATATATAAATTTTAGGAAATTTTTAAAAACCAATAAACAAACATATATTAAAAATTATATTTAAAACAAAAATATTAATATTAATTTGACATTGCAAATTGGAGGGAACTTGTAAAAACCAGTAAAAACATCTAACAACAGAAGCGCCACTTGCGGCCCAAAAGAGAAACGAGAGAGAGAGAGAGAGAGAGAGAGAAAGTGGGGAATGGGGAGTGACCTGGTGGGGGTGCTCTCTTAGCTCGACGTCATTTTAAAATGCCCTGTCCGTTGTTGCAAATGTAGAGGTCTCGCTTCTCGTACCAAAGGTTACTGGTTCGTTTCCTGTCATGGGCGAAAAAATTTATTTAAATTTTATTGACTACCAATTAATTTAACTAAATATAGACGGAGTCTAAATGGCCTTATATGCCGAAAAAGACTTAAAAAAACCTTCTAAATTGGTTTGACTCTATTTGAGAAGACACGAAGCTCCCACTCCACATTATCTTCCTTCCCCTTGCTTTCACACTCTATGTCTCTCTTAAATGAAATAATAGCTTTTGGAGTAGTGACAAGGCTCTTGTTTGCCGGGTATAGCGATTAAATTTCAATAAAATAATTCGCTATCATTTATAACTAATATTGTCAAAATAAAATATATTCAGTTATTCTCAAACTTTTTAAATGACACTCCATATTCACGATTAAAATAAGTCTTTATACCCCCAGAGCAGATTCTTTTTGTGGTCAAAATCAGTCCTCAGGTTAAAAAATTCTAATAAAAATTAAATATAACTCAAACTTTACTGATTACATTTTTTCTTGATTATTTAATTAATTATTTAATTTAGAAAAAAAAAAATTCTAAATAAAAATTATATAGATAATATTCTTTAAGACTTTTATTAAATAAGTTTTTAAATAAAATTATTAATTTTTATAAAAAATCGAAAATACTAAGAAAAAAATATTTTATTATCTGTGAATTTATTTATTAATTAATAAATAACAATTAAAATTTACTCCATCCTTGAAAAATTTTTAAATTATTCAAGATAAAAAATATTTAAACTGATATGCACGACTCATGGGCATAAATAAAAAGCCGAAATAAGATAAGAGGAGTGTATCTAGATATATATATATATTTGGAAGTTGCATATTGTGTGGGAGAATTTCAACCGGTGGGCTTTTGTTTGTTTTTTGACCAACGGAAGCCTATGATAAATAATAATCGAGGAGTGGGGGGAGTGCATACGACCTGAAGTCAAAGGTCATTAACTTTTCAAGGGATGCGGGCAGTTATAAATCGCTATTTCATTCAACTTTTTTCGCTGATATTTCTAGGTGAATACTAAAGGCTAGTGAGGGGCTAGTTTACCTTGTAAATTCTTTGGTCCGTAGAGAATCACCTAGCACCCGGGTGGGGTATATAAAATTTTTTTTAGCAAGCTGGCCGACATCTATCCGAGATTTTTTATTTCAGTGATTCATTCGAATAGACCCTGGTTTGCTGTTAAAAAATTTTTTATACATATTCTTTATTATATTTTGTAATATAATTTTATGGATTTTAAAATACCTCATCATTACTAACGTTTAATTGTCCTGAAGAAGGGCGCCCGAAACGTCGAAAATTAAAAAATTAAATATAATAATTTTTTTTATTTAATTTCTCTTGGCTCCTTTTCTGTCCTATCAGAGTATAAAATTACTGTTTATGTGTGAAAGAGACTCGGTAAATATTTAAATATGATTATAAATATTGTATTGAAATTGTAACTGTAAATTATATAAGAGAAAACAAGCAAAAAAAATGTTGCTCATAATAGGGTTAGAAAAGTTTGGGAACCACTGGCCCTAATAAAGAAATAATCAAGAAAACCGAAAAAAGGTTATCAATACCGTAAGACGACTCTGTGCACGCCTGCCGGAAATTTTTCTGGCCCCTCTGTTAAAATAAATAACAAGAAAGGTAAATAAAATAAAGATTAGCTCATGCATCAAAAGGGCGGCAGGCCCTGCTGTCCCTATTGTTACGCCTTTGACAGTTGATTTTTAAAATTATTTTCACCTAATCCCACTTATTTACCTTTATTTAATTTTAATGTCATTTTCTTTCTTTTTTTGGACTCTTCAATTTTCCTTATTTTATTTTAATTTTTCTCCTTTCCCCAATTTGTGCAGAGTTGTTAACTCGAAATGACGTCACCTCTAGACAAATGCAATCCCAATTCATCTACCTTCAATAACACGTGACAGTTCATTCGCTCTAAATTTATGTGTGAGCCATGACTCGATGGCCTAATTGTTCCCTTGATTAAAGTTAACAATGAGAGATGAGAGTGTGCAGAGAAATTGACCGCTTTTTTGATATAGAATTTCTTGAAGTAAAATTTTATAATTTAGTATTCAATTTCATAATTTAGTTAATTTCAGAAAAAATTTAAAAATTCTATTTTTAGAATTTTATAAACGTTATATTTATTTATTATATCTATATACCATTTTATTTACTAAAATCATTATTTTATAGTGCGGATAGAAAGTTCTAGCAGAACTTAAAGCCATGGACTTGTATTGAATAGTTATCTATTATACTCCAAGTACTCTCTGTACTCATATGTATCAAATAATTTTCTAAATAAAGTTTAATTAACCAATTTATTTATTTATTATTTTATACCATTTTAGATTTTTTTTCCTTTTTTTTTTATTAGTTAACCTAACCTAACCTCACTTTTAAAAATAAATGATTGCAACGTCATCATGATTTAGAGTGAGGGTCTTATGAGATAATTCTATGCTAATCAGCAGCCTGTCATGGCAACATTTTCTGATTATAGTATTGTATAGATTATGTATATATTTTATAAATATATATTCAAATGTCGATTAATCAAAATATAAATAAATAAATAAATAAAATTATTTATTAATAGAAGTTAGGCTTAAGTTTTGGAAAGCAGCCAGATAGAAAAGAGATCGGGATGAGTTAGTTATAAGGCAGAGAAAGAAAGATTGAGATATATTATAATAAATCAGAGGAGAAATGCCAGTCTTGGCTTGGGTAATTCGTGGTCGCCGTCCACGTACTCACCCAGAGTTGGATTTGTATTAAAAAAATTGGAGAGGCAAAGCTGGAAAAATGACACCAGATACTTTCTTTCTATAAGGTGTTGTCGAGCTGCCTCCCCACTCCAATCTCTTCCAATCCATCTTCCCCTCCTCTCCGACTCATAAAACCCTTAGTCTAAGTGCTGCAATTCATCAAAATTATTTTTTTCTTTAAATAAAATAAAAGTATAATCTAGAAAAAGTGCGCTCTTTCTTTACATCTGCGCCTTTTCAGGAAGTAATAAAAAATCAATATTCAAATCGTTTTATATTAAAAAAATAAAAAATAGATGATTTCTTCTTTTATGAATTAAAATGAGAATATTTACAGTTTAATGGTATAATAATCAGGAAAAAATTAACATTTATTACTTTCTCCTATCTCTTCGTTTATCCATTTGTGAAATACTTCCAGGATTTTAATACCCCAGAGAAAAATATTTGTAATTCATATCCCGAAAATAAATTAAAGCAAATTTATTGACAATTTCTTCTTCCCTTTTCGAGATATATCCTTCCTTATAGGCTTGATCGAAGATAACTCAGGATCAAAATAAACACTTCAAAAAGCTTCTTTCTGGCAACGGGAAACAGTATTATCCCAGAATTACTCCCTGAAGAAACCACAACGTGTCAGTCAGTCGCTGACTTGGTTTATTTTTTTCCGTCTCAGCTAACACTATAAAATTGTATTCGACTATAAATAATAAATCATATTTGTCAAATGGGGCTATGAAATAATGTTTACAAATTTAAAATTAATATTTATAAACTCACACATAAAAAAAAAAACTGTGCTCCAGCTGGGGATCGAACCAGGGTCTCTCAGTTTGGGCCCGAGCGTGTTAATTTCTGCACTACCAGAATCACTCGGTTTGAGTTCTAGTTAGAATGGTCGTTTTCGCTCTTTTAGTGGAATCTTTTTAAAATGTGAGTTAATAAATATAATTGACCTTTTTTTTAGTGGATCCAAATCCTCTAAGCCCTTAGCCAACATGCATAATCGTAAAATTTTATTTTTTTCATTCAAATTTTAAGTTTAAAATGGCCACTTAATTGTCTCGTAATATTTTACTCTATTTTATATAACTTCCGGCGGAGGGGAAGGAAAGCCAGGATGGCTAATAGAAGCATGGCCAGTGTTGTGTGTTGCTGACGGACAGTATTCGCATTTATGAAAATCAGACATCAGGTGGATGGTTATCATAGCAAATACTTCCCCACTCCACAAGCACAATACTGAAGTTATATTAATCCCAAAATCAAATGAGAGAGATCTTGTTAACGCTGCTCTTTCTGCGTGTGAGTAACAAGAAAGAGGCGGACTTATTTTTGTCCCGCAATGAGCTATTTCTTTTTTCTGTTGCAAATTTAATTTTTTTTATTATTTTTTGCGTTGATAGACGAAGAAGACCCGCCCATCGTTACGCCATTGTATGAAAAAAAAATCTTAAAATTTTTCTTTAACATTTCATTTAATTTTCTTTCTCTAATTTAATAATCACCTGCTATAAATCACTATAAACTACTTAATAGATGCTTTCTATCTCTCTCTCAACACATTTCCATATTTAATTTCTATATTAGTGAATGGCCATGAAATAAATCATCGGAGAGCATCGAATGAATAAGAATTTATAATAAAATTCCATCTCTGTCTCTCTTGTGTCTATACATGAATGTGTGTGTATGTTTTTATTATATACATCTCTATGTGGCCATTTAACCATTGAATCGTCTAATGGCCATGTGTGCAAATAAACAGCGCAATGTTTTTGACTAGTAAAATAATTAAATGCGGTTTTAGATGGTGGCATTTAATTATAATTCAGTTAAGCGAAATTAAAACGTAATACTTTTTTTATTTTATTAATGCCCCCTTTTATGAAAAGATTTTGAAATTAAATAGGTAAGTTTTTTTAATTAATTTTCAGATGAAAATTGACAACGCTTTTATATTTGTATAGAAGAGAGAGAGAGAGAGGGACGGCTGACGACCCTTTTGACATAAAATAATTTTTAAGAGAAAAAAATTCCTTTTCTATATATAAAGCCATCATTCGGCATTCCATTCAGAATTTTTTAAGGTAATAAAAAATTTTTATTCCTGCACGGATGAAAGAACATACTCCTCTCTCTGTTTCTTTATTATCAATTAACCGTGGTTATCTCTCACACTTATATAAGTGTTAAAGAACGGATTTTTTTTTTATTTATACTCATTTGATCCCACTCCTTTGTAAAAAATAAAAACATTTTGTATTTTTGCATTGTTCCGAAAGATCAAATCGAAATAAAAATAAAGAATGTTAATTATATTTTGTTACCAAAAATTTATTTTATTTGTCAAAACTTAGCAAATTAAATATGAATAGGAAAATAAATTATTTGAACAAAAAATAATTTATTCAAAAATTTCCAACAAAAAAAAAAAAATCGCCACTATTGGGATCCGAACTCAGATTTTTGAACCATAACAGGGAAAGGGTTCGATTCCCGGAGGTGGTAAGTTTTTTTTTTTTTCGTTTCGAACTCTGAAATTGCTTATCCAGAGAACTTCGGAATGGCGAGTTTTTTTTTCTTATATTATATTATTTTTTTATATAATATATTATTTAAAAATTATTTTTATTTTTATAAAAATATTCTTTAAGAAGATGGTCGTTTTTCATTGAAGCGAATTGAATAGGTGTGGAAAAACGACTTTCAAGCCTCCCTTTACGCTCACTCTTAGTTAAATTTTTAGAAATTTAAAGAAAGGTACAATAATAAAATTCCACTTGAGACTTTTATTAAAATTATTAGAAATTCGTTGCCCATGCGACGTCTTCCCCCTCCATTGCAATTATTTCACCTTATACTGTGCAATTTGATAACGTGTAAAATAAACTTAATTTTTGTATATTTAATAATCTAGAAGTTTGATGAAGTTTATGAAATATAGGAACACCATATCATCTCATATATTTTTCCTTTTTTTTTTTTATTAGTTAACCCTACCTCACTTTTAGAAATAAATATTAATCTCTGTCGCAGCCTATGATTGTAAAGTCATCATGACGCGTCATGCGACACTCAATAGCTAATCAGAAGCCTGTCATAGCAAACATTTGTGAATTATAATATTGTTAAAATTTTTTAATATTTAGATAAGTTTAGCTGTGGGGGGGATTTTCCCTCCCCTCCTTTGGCCCAACCTCCATCCAAATAGTTCTTCTTTAAAAATATATGCTGTGAAGTTCTAATTTTTAAAAATTTAATCTTCTTCCAGCTAGGAATAACAAATTTAAATCCTTATTACAAATAATAATAAAATTTCTCGGCTTGGACTTCATGATTTAGAAATTTAAATTTTTAAGCTCCGTCTTTTTGATTATTCGTATTCCATTCTACTTTGGTTTTCCTATATTTATTCTGTCCTTGATCCTTATATTAATCTTCCTATTCTCACTCACTCCCAATTCTGCTCTCTCTTTCTCTCCCTCTCTAACATATTATCGCTCCTTTTATTTTTTGCCCCTCATCCCTCCAAGATCCCTCGGCGGCTTTCATCCTCTTCCCTTTTATCCCCTCATTCGTTCTCATTTCCCAAGCCATTCCATGCTCAATTTTGTTCAATTTCTTGCCCAACCGACCAACTAACTTCTTAACCCTCCTCCCAACCAGCCTTTGTCGTCATCCCCGGGCCCTCCCATCCCCCCAGTTATTGGTCAAACTTGTGGGTTTGGAAAACCACCAAGAAACTAAGTCGAGGTATCCTCTCATCCTCTCCCAGTCTGAAGTTGAAGTTGAGGTCCTAGCGACATCAACTTGACAAGCCGGGACTAATAGCAATCGTGAGGCGAATTTTTAAAATACCTCCTTCTTCCCTACAAGTCCTTCCTGATTCTCTTTTCCCAATGCCATTAAATTATTATACATGTAGACTTCTTCTAGACTTACTTATAACGATTCTTGTTGCTAGGGTGACTCTCAAATCAATCAATCAAAAATATTTTTCTGTCAAAACCGAACGAAGAGAAACGAAAATAAATTCTTGATATTTTGAGTGGAGTTTTATTTTCTAATAGTAAGATAATGAGACTTTTCCAAGATACTCAGAATAACTTTCTTGGAATTTCTTGGCTTGATTCTCAGTTAAATAGAAATGGCCACTTTTTTTGTTAAATTGTTTTCCTTTTTTTCACTATTTTATTGTTATTTTCTTTTTATTATTATTATATATTTTTTAAAATGTTTTTAATATGTACATTTTTTGGTATGGCTTTTGGCTCAAAACCAAACAAATGAAAAAAAATGGCTAGAGGGTCGCCTCTTTGAACTCAAAAACCAAAAATTCACTATTCCCTGGATTCCTCTCCTCTAAAGAAAGAAATTAAATTGAAATGTTTAAAGAATTTGAAGACACTAATTCCAAAAAACACAATGAATGAAGGTGGACTTCATTTTCTTTAAATAAAATAAAATTTTTTTAAGACGCCGCTACTATGACGAAGAAGAAAAAAGGGCTTAATCTTCCCTTCTAACTTTTTATTTTATTCCATCTTTTTTAAGACTCCATCGATGGCATAATAGTAACCAGCTTTGAATGTATGTGCTGTGAATCTTAGATGATGGAAACGTTATTAAAATAAAATGACCAAAAATATCTTTATAAATAAAATTTAGGAGTAACTTTCGGTAAAGGACAGCCCGTAGTGAAATCTCGCTCAAAAGACTCTGCAAACCTAAAAAAAATTTATATTTGTAAAGGAATTTGGATGTTATTACCATTTTATTTTATTTTCCAACGATTCAAAGCTGAAGATGGTTGTGCTGATGCGACCGAAATATCCTGTTTGAGTCTTGAGATCGAATCATAGAATATAAGAATTTTTAATTTTATTCTCCTTTCCTATTAAATTCTTAGTTAGTCCTGAAAAAAAAAAATATTTAAGATTCTTGAAAATGCCAATCAGAATGAAACTTTGTCTAATTATAAATATTTTTTAATACAGATTTTAATATTTAAATGGTTCAGCAATAAGACAGCCTTTCGGTGCTCAATAAAAACTCAAAATTGAGACGTTTCGAATGAAGTTTTTCTAGTTCTTCTTCAGTTCAGTTGTATTTAAACCCAAGGGTGGTCGAGATATATTTGAAATATGCATAACAATGTATACATATACCAACTAAACCTCGTTCGAAACTTCTCAATTTGGTTTTTATTGAGCCTCCAAAGGCTGCCTTATTGCTGAACCTGCCTTCTACTCTATTATAAGAGATGACACGATTATTTTTTCGATAATGTTATTTTCAATCAAGGAAAAGTCTATTGTTTTGGACAACAACACAAAGTTGCATAGAATTGCGCAATTCCCATTCATATCTGTCTGGTCAATTCCGTCAATATTTATTTTTAAATTACGTGGAAGACAATATAATGTAATTAAATTTTATCGCTCTAGACGGGAAGCGAACCACTGACCCTTAGATCATGAAGTAAGAGCTTTACCTCTGGTCAAGGAAATGAATATACAAAATCGGACTGAGAGTCGTCTATTGGAGGTGTGAGGTTTGAAATAAAAATTCTTAAATTTTCAGAATTTTCATGTCACTCGATAATTCGTATTTGGGTACAGTCAAGGAAAAAAAGATTTAGATTATGAAAATATGATTTCAATCTCATTTCTAGGTCCCCCTTGTATTGTGATTGTTTATTTCGAGAATATACAGCATCCATCTTAATAGATTCTCAAGAGAACCCGATCGGAAGTCCTGCTTGTTTCTGGTAGTACTTCCTGGCTGGTCATTGACTCAAAGGCTCGTTAGTAAACATCCAATGGCTCGTATATCCCACCAACATCACCGGCACATTAATTAAATCATCAGCACGTGACTGGAGAAGGGGGACTGAGAGCCGCCCTGTATATAATAAGGCCTGGCTAATTGTAGCCAGCCTCCCGTGGGAATTCGCCCCCTTTCTTCTTCCCGTTTGAGCTTTCTACACTTCCGACTTATTGGCAATTTATTTGTCAATCTATTTTATTAAAAAAAAAAAAATGATGAGAGGTTTTAATATCAAAGAAAATTTAATTCCTCATTGATTTGTTTGGAAATTAAAATAATGCCCTCTCCCTTGGAGCAGAGGACTCACTTCACTAAGGGTCGCTGGTTTGCTTCCCGTTCTAAACGATAAAATTTATTTGCCGTCCAAATAAATAAAGACAGTGTTTAAGGTGGCCTAAGATGCCAAAAAAGAACATATTTAACATTCTTGATAAAAAAAATTAGTTTAGAAGATCTGACAGAATCGAGTACCCTAGCTACGCCCGTATGTTAAAAATTTCAAACTAATTGAATTCTTAAAGGTGAGTTCATTAGAGGCCTGAAGAAAATCTTTATTAATAAAATATAAATATTAAGAATATGTCAACACAAAAGAAAAGAAATTCGAAATTACTTTCAGGCAACGTTTCGTTACGAATCCAGGCCTTCAATAATTAAAATAAATTATAAGAATCGCTCAGTACAAACATGATGACTCCGCATTAAAAGAGATCCAAAAAAACAATATATTAAAAGGCGACAAGGGTCAGGACTATTTGGATGGATAAAGGGAACAAGAGTATGAAAGGTCGTTGGTAGCCATCAATAAATGAGTAGTGGTAGAAAAAACCAAAATTTTCATTCTTCATTTTTTTTTTAAATTTGATGTTAAAATTCTAGACTCTTGATTGTTCTGAAGGTAATCTTCAAAGACATTGCCTGGAGGCTTAATACTCCAAGACAAGTAAGTACAAACCGTACTAACACATCTCATAGCAGTGATAGCCTCCAGGCCCTCTCAGAGATGTGTCTTTACTTGTTTCTTGAGGTTATATCATATTTAATATCGCAATTCTCCTTTTACTCTCTCTCTCTATTGTTACTAGTACATAAGAAACCTTTCGTAGTTTCTATCTATAGGCATGCCATCCCCTTAGGCCCTTTGGACAAGTACCGCTTTATGGAATGCAATCCCTTTAAAATAGACTCGCACAATTCTCGGGTATTATATAATATTAGAAAATAATTAATTTTTATTCTTCCTTTAAAATATAGTACATTTTCTCCTTTAACGTTAAGAAAAATATTTTTTTGTTATTTATTTATATATCTTTTAAGAAATAAGAATCAAAAACTGGTAGACAAATTTTGTTTATTAAGTATTTTTTGGCATCTGAGACCATTTACTCTCCTTCCATATTTATTTAAATTAATTGGTAGCTAATATTCTTTAATAAATTAACCCTTAACAGCGATCGCCGGTGGTCCGTAGGGCAGTTCTTTCAATTTAATGGAGCTGAGAATCTATCTATCTAACAAACAATGGCAACAATGAGAATCACATTAACAATTATATTTCAAAATGTAATACAGTTATACTTAAAATTAAACAAATTAAATAATATTGTTATACTTAAACAAATGTAACCTATCCTGTATAATGTGTGTGGGGGGAGAAGGTTGGGTGATCGGTGAAATTTCAAATTTTGAGTTACTGGCCCGAGAATTCCAAATTCCGTTGGCGACCACTTCTCTTTAATACACCTAGATTGATATTATAATTTTTCGTTCTAGTTTCAAAAATAAATACATTTTATCGCCCAGAACGAGAAGCAAATCAGTGACTCTTAGATCATGTGACCTCAAGCGTAACATAAAATTTACATGTGAAAAAATTTATTTTCTAAGTATGGGATGAAATCTAAAATAAGTTTGCGAACCCCTGGAATAAGCAATATTTAGTTCACATGTCAATTTTACACTTCATGATTTAAAAAAATTGATCTTATGTAATTCTGTAAATTAATTAAATGACCGATTATTTATTTATTTATTAAAATTAAATGAAATTTAATTTTTTTAAAGGACCTGCCTCGTAGAGAAGAGATAGAGCTCTTACTTCATGATTTAAGGTTAGGAGTTCACTTTTCGTCATGAGATATTTAAATTATTTTTGATACCAATTAATTTAAATAAATCCAGGCCTCAGAAAAAGACTTAAGAAAAATATATTCTAAAAGGCAAGCATATTTAAAAAAATTTCAAGTTGTCCTATCTTTTCTTAAAATCCTAATTCGCGGCTTTTCTAATTTATTATAAGCACCACCAATAAAACCAAAATCGTTAGAATGAAAAAAAAAAAATTACCAAAAATTAAAAAAGTACATCAGGATATACTGATATCCCCCGAAAATTAATTATTAATTAATTCCAATTTATAATTATTAAAAAAATTCTAAAGCATGCATGAAATAGGCAAAATGACAAAACAACTTTTTCTTATATTGGCCTACTTATTTAATTAATATGATTTCCATGCTTATTGTAACTCTAAAATGAGATGATTTATGTCCGAAATCATAATTTAAGAGCGAGTGGGAAATTATGTCCTATAAGGTTGTTTAATGACAATAGACACTCGGAAGGAAAATTTATTTCTGAAACTTATATTAAGTTTCATTTATTTCAATGAGAAGAAGAAGCTCTTTAAAAATAAAATTATTTAAAAAAAAAATGAATTTAGAAAAACTCACCACTCCTGGGGAGAAGGAAAGCCTGCACGATAAATATGATAAATAGAAGGGGGTTGTTCGATCCTGCTTGAATGTTATCTCTCATGTATATATCGATAGACAAGAAGAAACTGGAACTTTAAAGGAGAATAAAGAAATTCAATTGAAAAAGTTGAAGATATAAATTTTTACTATCGATAAAAATAATCTATCAAAGCGAAATAATATTATATCCGAAAATGTTTTCCATGACAGGATTCTGTTTGGATATTGAGTGTCGCATTGCACTAATAGACTGAAAGTTTAACATTTATTTCTAAAAGGGAGGTTAATAAAATAATCATGTCCCTTGGGACAGAGGTAGAGGCCTCGCTTCTCGTTCCAAAGGTCAATGTTTCGCTTTCCAACCTGAGCGAGCAAAATGTATTTATATTCTATTGGTTAAAAAACTCAACAGATGTGAGCTCTTCGTTTCTAAGAAAAAACTTAACTCTTAGGAGAATTTTTTTATGCCTTTTTTTTACTTTCTCTTTTTAAATATAGAATTTTTTGAGTCAAATTTTTCTTAACTAAATAAATCATCCAGAAAATAATTTTCAAAATTAAATAGAAGCAATCAGAGATAAATACATGAAATAAATTAAGAGACGTATGAGATCTTTGAATTAAGAATTGAGAAATTATTAAAAAAAAAAAAGCATAGAAAAATTTCCTATAAGTTAAGATATTTTTTTTAAATAAAATGTTTTTTTAGTCTTTTCTTCAACTTTGACCAAAAGTTCCCAACCAGGGCAGAATTTTAGTGTCTCACGGGGAAATTAAGATACTTAATAAAATAAATAATGTTCATTATAAACTTTTTTAGCCTTTTTGTTTTTTATTTTATTTTTTATTATAAAAGGATGATATTTTTTAATTAATTAATTTATATTTTGAATTGTATTTTTCTTCGTTAAGATTATCATAGCCGCTCAACCCATCCATATCCATATTTATTTAATTGTGTTTGCAGTTAGAACTTGGCACTAAAAGTAGTAAAAAAAAAAAATTTTATACATTTTTGTTTTTACTGCATTCTTTGGAAAGGCGGAAATTAAATTCTACAGTTTACTCAAAATGAGGAATTAAACGTAAAAGGTTGGCAACTTTAGGCACTTTTTATTTTAAGAAATTTAATTTTTTATTAATGATATCCAACTATATTTATTTAAATAAAGTTTAGCTAACATTTTTGGTCACTCGGAGTCACCAGCTCCGGCAACCCTGTCATAAGGGGTGTGGGAATAGTTCCTATGTAACCAGAGCATGCCAATTTATCCCTGAAAACTTTAACGGATTAAATGAAAAAGAGTCAATGATTGTGTAGTTGTAGGAATCTCGTAAGTTGGTAGTATCCCTCAAATTCCGTCGTTGATTATTCGCAATGACTCATCGGTATGCGCGCCAAACAGCAGACGACGGAATTGAGGTCTCGTGGTGTTTTTGCGAGGGGTGGAGCTGTTTGCGGATTTCCCACTTGTCTCTCTCTCTCTCTCCTGTTTGGGGCCCACTCGTTCGTACCAATCATACTCGTCGTTGGTATGCCATCCACGAAGTACCCGGGGCTGCTGCTCACTCTGTTGGTGCAGAGGCTGATTATGTGCAGGGGTGTCCTGCCTCCATTTTCTCTCTTTCTCTCTTCTTCGCTTGTTTTATACTTTTACACTTGCTAACATCCATTCAAAAAGAGTATTATTATCAAAATGGGAAGGCGATATCCTCTAAAAAGATATATAACTATCATAGGCTCTCGTTTGATATAAACCTCACGGATGGGCAAACTACGGCCCTCAATTTCACTGTCAATTTTTGAAAAACAAATACTTCGCAATTTAGAGAAATGTTATATCAGGAAAAAAAAAAACAATTTCATATGTCACACTAATGTAACAAACAAATTGTCAATGATTATAATAAATATTATAAGTAATTTTGATTTGTTTACTTTTTTCTCCAGCTCGCCACACTGGGTAATTTTCTGAATGAGTAGAAGTTTGATCAATTTCGCTCGAATCAATTTGTTTTTTACACCAAGTTAATTGATTTTTATAAATGTTTAGAAAATATATATATAATTAAAAATCTCTAATCATTAAATGACATTTTAATTTCTTAATTTGGATTGGTTCTATTTAACTTTTTTATTTTTAAAATCATATTCCACCTTCGTCCAAAGTGTGGTGATATATGGCGAGCGGGCTAGGGCGGCCAATGCCAGAAATAATAAGAAACTACTGGTCACTGAAATGAACTTTTACAGAAGGAGCTTAGGAAAAACCAGGATGGACAAGTTGAGGAATCAAGTGATAAGAGAGAGGATGAGAGCGAAAGGGGGATATTTTGGACGAGGTGCAAAAGTGACAAATGGTATGGTGCGATCACGTACATAGGATAAACGAAGACCATCAACGGGTGCCCAAAGAACGAAGAAAGAGGACACGACCGGGGCAGTTGACAATGGGGTTCAGGAATCTTCAGGGAGAGGACTGTCTGGACCGCAAAACATGGAGGCTAGGAGCGAAGAAACATCGTCAGATGAAACAATCCGCGATTAAGTAAAGTAAGATCATATTTTATATTTTAATAAATAAAAATTATTGGAATAATAGAGACGGGATTCCCGGAAAGTAAATAGCCAGGTGATTTATTTTCATTACCAATGTTTCGAGTGTCTATCGTGCTCTTTCTCAGGGCAAAATTGTTTTTATTCGATTGAATGATAGAACCTCTATCTTGAAATAACATATAATTTCATGTTTATTTATAGAAAAAAAAAAAAAAAAACATTTGAAGATGCCATAAAATTTTAACTGAGGAAGGGCGTGACAAATGCTCCAAATGTTGGCAACAGTTTTAATCACCTGATTGGAACAATCCGTTCCGTCTTTATCAAATAATTTTTTTTTTGACTAAGAGAGAGAAATGCACTTTAGCATGTTACGGTGATAAAAAAAGACCCTACCGGAATATTATTGTAATATTATTTATTTTGTCACCTAATGAGGTAATCCCTTTCTTTTCTAGCCAATAAAATTTCTTGACAGTTCAAAGAAGACTTAAGGGAATTATTATTTTGGCAGACGATCATTTGGGCGTTGGAAATAGTAATAAGAGACAAAATTTGGAATTTTCTTTGAACAACTTAATTTCTTTTTTGATTTAATAAATAGTATGGTTGGTTTGTTTTGACTCGAATTTAACCCCTAAGGGTCTAACCATCGATCCTGAAGAAATTTCACAACATAGAAATTAAAAAGTAATTTCACGATAGATGGGAATAATAATATAGTATATAACCCAGTATAATTTGATTACTTTAAAGCTTGTATTGTTTTTTTTTTTTTTTAATACGGAGGGTGCGGAATATACCGCAAGGGATCCCAGGGCCGGCATTAATTAATCATTCGAAGGAGAGAGACATCTATATATCGCAACACCCGCGCCATTATTCAGAAATAACATTCATTAAAAACTTTCCTTCTAAAGAGCCCTTTAGGATTGTAATAAATAATAATTCTAAATTCTGTTTTTGTGGCTAAAATAACCACTCACTTTTGATGTCTGATAATTTTAGTTTATAAATAATAATAAAAAATATTATTCATTAGTAAATTAAATTATCAATTCATCGATTAAGTTGAGATCTTAAAAAAAAGTTTTAAGTAAAATTTTAATTTGTCAGAGAAAAAATGAATTTTCACACAAGTAAAAGTTGAGAAATCAATTTATAAATATAATGTTTATGTAAAAAATCTGGACATTTTCGGAATCCTAATCCCATCCCAAAACACTTCCAGCTAAAAGTTTCCCCTAATCAGCCAATTACAAGAAGAGATTATACCGCGTTACTTCCCCACCAGTTAGATTATTTAAAGGGAGCCTACCATCATTACCTTACCCCACCTCGCCTCTCTAGTATTCAGAAAATATCTCGCTATATGTTTTGGAAGAAGAGAAAAAACACTAAAGCAATCACAGTGATATACCATTTCTAGTTGCGTATTTTCTTCTGAATATATATATTTAAACTTGGAACAAAGCACATCCCCGCATGTGAATCTTCGAAATAAAGGTCGTAGTCTGAATAACTGTTGATTATCTTTCCCCCTCTCCTGCAAAAAATGTTTAGCTTAAACTTTTTTCTCTCTTGGTTTTGTATAACGCGAGATAATCACAGAAATGGAACGTTTCCAACGGTTCCACTGAAAGAAAGGACACTCTAGGATCCTTTTTGGCATCTGAGGCCATTTAGACTCCGTCCTTATTTAATTAAATTAATTGATAGCCAATGTAATTTTTGTCGTAATTATTATTTATTTTTATTTGTTTGGGCAAGCTTTGCTCTGTTTCCAAAGCCTTTTCTTTTGTTTTGACAAACATCCACTTGCAATATTATGATTTTGACACCTGTGGATATTTTGACACACCTGTTGATCAATTACTTTAATTAAGAAAAAAACCTATCAAAATGAGTTTTCCCGTAAATGAAACCTCGACAGATCGATTTGTCAGCCCAAAACCCCCCTATACGTGAATTTCAAAAAAAATCCTTAGTGCCGTTTTCGAGCTCAAAAAACATACAAATATATATACGA
This sequence comes from Anisolabis maritima, assembly GCA_010014785.2. NCBI lineage: Eukaryota > Metazoa > Arthropoda > Insecta > Dermaptera > Anisolabididae > Anisolabis > Anisolabis maritima. Next base: position 1,139 of record JAAAKE020092499.1, on the reverse strand, counting down.
GTATAATATATATAATCTAGGCTCCTAGCATCCGAATAATAAAGGTTCGGATAATTGAGTTTCTATTGTATTAATGGTTCATATCTTCTCAAAGAATTTAAATGAATAACTTTAATATTAATTCTAAAAATTTTTCTTATTTATGACTATTATTAATATTACAAACTTTTAAACTAGAAAATCTTTCCCCTAATGAATAAAAACATAAGCTAATAATAATTTATTGCTTTATTCTGATTTTAAAATGATTTATGAAAAAAGACATGAAATATCAATGTAAAAGACAAAAAAAAAAAAAAAAGAAGAGGGGGAAGTGAAAAGCCAAGTCCAAAGGGACCTGAGTCGACTCCCGGGAGAGGACAGTATTGTTTATGAATTTATATCAGAATACTTTGCTTTTATGCAAAAAAAAAATTGCAAATAAATCACGTGCAAAAAAAAAAAAGAAGGGTTTCTAAATCGGAGAGCCGTTTGAATAGATAAATAGCCTGAGATAGGGGGATGATTGACATTTTTCAATTTTTCTTCAGTAATCTTTCCATTTAGTATCTAACAAGAGGTGAGCAAACAAAGCGAAAAGGTTTTTCTCCGTATTACCCTAATAAGTCTTCAAGGAATTTTAACAGGCTGTTACTAGAAGAGTAATTAATTTCCACTTAAACACAGGAAATTTTAAAATATTTAAAATTCCAATTAAATGTATGTAATAGTATTTAAAATCATAGTATTCAATTAAAAAATAATTAAAAGAATGTATAGTGTGGCCTATAAGTCGTAAAGGGCTTTGGAGCACTATAACTTTCTTGATTATTTTGTTACTTACTTTATAAATTGTAGACCATAAGATGTTATTATTTTTAAAAAAATAAATTTTTTTATATTTCAAATAATTTTATAGTAATTCATTTTAGAAGTAATTGATTTTTCACCTGAAACAAGTTTACTAAACCCAGAAGATGGGTAACCATCACCAATGCTTTTAATTTTATTAATTTTTGTCTTTCGTTTACAATTCACTATAAACATTAATATATCATGTAAAATTAAAATTATTGGAGAAATGAGGGCTCTGTGGAGTAGTCGGTAGGGTGTCGCCGTTCTGCACAGGAGATCGGTGTTCGCATCCCGGGCAGGAGGGA
>JAAAKE020092488.1:0-20378 GCA_010014785.2 Anisolabis maritima | reverse complement strand
AAAAAAGAATTATTTTTCACCTTATACTTAATATACATTTAAAATATTAATTATACATAATCGAGGGATGATCCTGGCGTTTTTCTTTTAATTTATTTATATATATAACATCTTATATATATATATATATTATTTAATATCATATTTAATATCATAATATCATATATATTTTTTTAAAATTTTTCTTTATAATTACAAATATACATTTCCACCTTCTTATCCAGAGGCTTAATTATTTGAATTCTCAGATTCAAATTCATGTATTTTTTCTTTTGTACGCTTAGATACGAAAAGTATCCCTAAATTTTTAGCTCCCCCCTCTCCCCCTTTTTTTCAGAATTAGAAGTATTTTTCACTTATGTTGAATATTGTTGATTATATTTAGATATAAATTTATAGATTTTCTATTGATGGCTTTTGGCATAGCTTAATTGATGTTTGTTAACCAATTTGGTAGAAAAATTCAATTATCTAATAAATTGATTTCTTGTTGGTGTTAGGACAGGACTTGTTTGTTTTTTGTGGAGGTTAAATATCTTTTAGGTGGAAATTGTTATTTTTTTTTATAATTAATCCTACATACTTGATATCGATTTAAAACCTCTTACTTAATACAAACAAGGCTCCATTTATTATATATATATATAAACGAACCTTGAATTACAAAACCCAAGTGAACGCTCAGTCGATATAAAAATTTAGAGTTGCACATTTTCATATTTAATTTTAATAAAGCATGTCAAATTTATTGCGACTACTTGATATTCTTTTACTAAAAGCTCCTGTATGATTTAGAAGTGGATGTATACACTTCTCCCCCCATATTAGAATAATTGTATCCAGCCAAAACTTTATATATTTATTTGTAATTTGTAATTTTTTCTCATACTATATATATATGGTGTAGTCGAGTGTCCGTTGGTCTAGTGCAAAAGAAGCCCAACAATGTCCTGAGATCCTGGGTTCGACTCCCGGGGACCATTGGCCAGGTGATCTACCAGCAAAAAATATACTCACAAAATATTTTAAAATAAACTATGACTAGCCAAGTCCGCTCCAAGACATATTAATATATTGAATTTTAATATCTAAGTCAAATGAATAGGTCTTGAAAATTATATGTATATTTATATACTATAAATATTTGGGTCCTATATATGGAAATGATGCTAAAGGTGACCCTGCGACAATAGAAAAATTTAGAAGAGGTTGCGATCATCTTTGGGTTTGCTCGAGTTTGTCTGATATGTATCAACAAAAATTTCGAGCTGGTCAGACGTACATCCTTCATTCTCCCGGAAAAAATCCCTGGCTGCGCTACTCGTTGCTTCTCAGAGTATTTTTTTTTTCATTTCCCCTTTAATAAATGAAACATTTATTTTTTTAATACACAAAACCTATTCTTTAGGGTAACATGCTAAGTAATGTTTGATTTTCTTAGATCGTAGAATTCTTGTCTCAAATTTTAAAGGAGAAAGGCGTGAAAGTGCTATTGATATGTTCTCTTGAGAGAGATGGTAACAGCAGCAGAAGCAGGAGCATTTCTGGTCAATGCGGATTACATTAGCGCAAGCAAGGCAAGTGGGTTCGCTCATGCGAGTCCCTTTCGTACCACTCACTCGCGTGACAAATGCATTGCACCAAGCTCTAGCCATTATTCAGAGCACACACCTGTCTCACCTAAAAAGAGCTACGCCACCCTCATATCATACCCGTTATACCACATGCATTGCATTGTGTATATGCTACATGATAAATATTCCCTGATCTTTCAAAAGAAATCCTCCTTATTTATTAACAAACACCATTGTCAAAAAAAATCATTGGAATTATCTCACAATCTGAAGAAATGATTAACGACTTTTCATCCGGGAAAAAAATACAATCCAGTTGCTTGATACTTTTGTTTTATATTTTTAATTATTTTTTCAACAGTATTTTTTTCATTTATTTGGACCGAATAGGCCCACCTACCTCCATACCCGTTTATTACATATTTCAAAACCGAAAAAACGGTGTTTAAGCTAGGTCGCATGCGACACGAGGGTTTTCAATGAAATAGGCCAAAGACTACTAAGAGTACTTTACTAATGGATTCTTTAAGTTTTTTTAGATTTCTTCAAAATTTTCTTTAACGATTTTAATTAAAATTCACAAATCAATTATTTTCAAGATGAATTTTAAAATGTACTAATCTTTCCCAAAATGCTTGGGGCCCACTCTACATTTTTAGGTTTTTTGTAATTTTCCCTCACATTATTCTAATAATTTTGATTAAATTGGTTTTATATATAATAAATTAAATGATCTTTAGGATGTATTCATCAGTTTTACCTCAAAATAGTGTGCGGGCCATCATTTTGAGATTTTAAAATTCCTATAGAAAAAGTAGGAGAAATGGTTGCCATAGTATCAAGATGTAAATATTTTTAAATCCTATATGTTAAAAAGAAATATGCCTACATACTTCTGTCATATAAAAAATATATTTATCTGTATCATTTAAAAGTCTATATGGCCCAAGATGTCAAAGACTAATAAAAAATCCTATAAGTGATAACAAACAAGATTTGGCTACTAATTAAACTTTTTTATTTTCTCTTTCCTAGATATTTATTTGTTTATAGTTTTTCGATTTCTAAGGCCATTTGGACATATGTCTTTGAATTTAAAATTGAAAATACCGATGGCTACCGGGGGCCATCTATCTGAAGTTCAGCAGCGCTTGGCCCTTCGGCTATGTAATATATAACGAGAGGTATTGCGATCGCAAAAAAATCGATATTGAGGTTTTTTTATTTCTAAATAATGCCCTAATTTGGAATGAAAAAAGTGGTGATACCTCTTGAAATATTTTCGGAAAAAATATGTCGCCACAAAAATCTGGTGTGATAGGACATTATCTAAATAAGTAAGAGAAAGTTGTGTGCGATTAGTCACACAGATTTTTTTTAATTTGATAGAAAAAATACTAGAATATTCCTTGGTCAATATTAGTTAGAATCACTTTCGCTTATATCTTCATGAATGTTTTACCGCATTCCCAGTGGTGCGGGGATCCCCGGTTGGCAATCCCCGATCTACCAGTATATAAAATAATAGGCTCTGTGTGTGACGAAACCACTTGACACATTTTTTCAATTTTCCTAAGTATATTTTGCGATATGATTAATTCAGATTCGAGTTTGGGAATTTATAATTATTTGAGATAGAATGAATCCTAAATCCTGATCAATTAAAATTGATTGAGGACGCAAGCCATCATGCCAGAAACCATTATAGGTTTTTTTTTTATTTGACAGAAAAGACAGTCCCCCGAAGGGGTGCTAGGGGGAAGGAGCGTGCTCATTGGCTTTATGACATTCATGAACGATAAAATATACTCTTTTTCTAAAAGATTCTTCTTTTTCGGTCCCTATTTTGAAAATTAGGGAGTAGTTTAATGATACTGAATCATAATTTTTTTTTTTTGATATACCTGGATGGTAGTTTTCAAACAACGCCATTTGACTGAGACTCTAAGGATCCATTCATTTAAGAGTTTAACTTTTAAATAAGATTTGGAGATACAAACTTCTCTTGGTAGATTTTTTTGATATGTTCGTGTTGCTGGAAGGTAGGCAACCGAAATGACCATCTCACTAATGGATTTTTCGATTGCACCAGAGCGAACCACTTCAAATCTCCTTGGAAATTATCAAATGAAAATGGCTCCCTTTATAAGAGCTCAAGAGCAAAAACTAACCATCCATTAGCGTTGGTCATTTGGGTTGCCTATCATTCACAACCACAACATTTTTGCACCCCATAATTCTTCACGAAATTCACACATTCATTTCAAATCGAGATATCCAGAATTAATTTTCGTTTAATAGTTAAATTTAATTAATAAATTCCACAAACCAAAATTAAATTTTTTTGCTTTTTAATCAGTTATTTACTTAAACTGCGATTTAACCAGCAACTTAATATCTTTTTTTTTTTTTTAATTTATAGTTTCTTTGCACTATAATTCACATAAACTCTATTTTTATAGCATTTTCTATTTACATATTTCCATTTTGCTTTTTTCTAAGATAATATCACATTTACCATCCGTGATTTATTTTAAAAATTTATGATACACATCTCTCTCACCTTTATTTCTTTAATTATTTATTGCGTAACGACCCAAGCCTCTCTCTTTTAAAATAATCAACAAATTTTTTGTTTTGTTATTTTTTGTATATGTTACCGAACAAATTATTATCCGCCATTTGCGTTTTTGTGACATCTTTGACTAAAAATAAAATATTGTTTCACTCGATGGAGTTGATTAAAGAAAATACACCATCAACAACAACATTGCATGCGTTTGTACTAGTACTAGTGCTTATTTAAATAACAACCTTTACAGGGTGTTGCTGTTTCTTTTTTTCGCTTATTCATCACTGATAAACAAGTTGATTATATTTATTATTAAATTTATATAGCTAGGTGAATAGAAATTTTTATTTTTATTAAAACACCGTATTTTTACTTACTGCTATTAGCCCTTAGAAAGGAACTTTTTTAATCTAAACCCGAGTTGGGAGCCATTTTGAACCTAAGGCTATTCCACCAAAAAATGAAACAAATTTTTGGAATTCGATTTTTTCTCTTGGTTGAAATTTAAATAAATTTTAATTCAATTCAATATATACAGATATCAAACTCCCTTTATGTTTGGATATAAATTTTACAATATTTATTGTTTGTATTAATTATATATCTTTTAAGTCAATATAAAAGAGCCGTATTTTGAACAGCTAAGCCACATGTGACTCTGTTGCTCCTGTTCTTGATCCCTGTTGTAAAATATCGTTAAATGTTTGGAGAAATTGATTAGTTTTTAAAACAAATAATGAAAAAAGCTTCCCTAGTAAAATTGGTACTTTTATTAACTAATTTAAACCAAAATATTGAGGTTGCGCTCGTTCGTAGTAAATGAGGAAAAAATAAAATTTTAACAAAATTGAATGAACCAATGAAAATCATCTTCCTTTCATAAAAATAATTGAAAAATGTCTCCAAACATTCCCAGGTGTGAATTCATCATATAATTAATTTTTTTTTTTTCATATTTTTCATCCACCTTAAATAAATACGCACATATGGCATATCCAGCATATACGCTATATGGATTGAAATGAAAAACAAAAAAATAGAAAAAAAAATTGATTCGTTCTGTGTGCTTTCCAACTGTGTCATTTCCTCCCACAGAGTAGAGAAGAAAGGTTGAAAGATGAGATATTCCTTTTGCGAATCACTAAGTGTTGTGCCTAAAAATAATTCATAAAATTTTTAGATTTCTGTAATTTTCACTCATCACTTTTTAATCAATTTAAAATTTTTCTTCCCCTCGATATAAATAATTTAAGAATTTCATTAAACCCCCCAGGGATGAATAATTTTTCTATTATTATTATTATTTAAATTTTTAATTATTTTTCAATCAAAAAATACTTACATGGCATACCTGAAAACGTCACTGTATCCTCTTGAAGTAGGATTTCACATCACTTTATAATGCAATGGTTTCCAAAATGATCGCATGATAGCGGGACGCTTACAAGTGGTGAGGTATATAAAGTACAGTTTGTAATCTAAAGAAATTAAATTGTAAATATTTATAAAATAGTACTATTCAAATAAGGCATTTTTATTAGAAAATAAGAGGTGCTGGCACAAATATTTGCAAGTGCTTTACAAAAATGCCTTTTAAGATATTGCATTATTAAGAATCAAATCGTTCATCATTTTGGAAAGGTGACAAAAATTCATTTCAGAATTTCTTTTCATCTAAGAAGGAAATTAATTCACTTTCTTTATCATTGTGTTTAAAGTATGTCGCTCTCTCTCTCTCTATTCTCAAACATTTTATGACATCTATATAAACCCTCTCCCCCTCTCTCTCATAAAGAAATGCCTTTAATGCCTTAATTGCTTCCTTTGAAGGAAATTCGACCATCAACTCAAAACTTACTTGATTCGTTTTATATATACTTAAACATTTTATTATAAAATATTAATATTTATTTATTACCCTCTTTGATTTAAACGTTTTAATTAATCGTTTTTAGGGAATAAAATAAAAATATCTCTTAAAATAAAGGTGCTATCATTTTTACATGATTAATCATGTTAAAATAAAACAATAAATAGCATTTGATTCAAAACAAATTAGGCGGGATGAGGGAAATCAGTATAATTCCCACCACTTAGATTTGATCTCTTTTTTAGCAATCATTTCAAGTCGTATAGGTTTTTGTTTGACCTTTTTCTTTTTCTCCGAATGCAATCATTGCGTAGCCATACAATTTTGCTAGGAATGAGGTATAGCAAGAGCAAAAATTTTATTTATTTATTGATAATATTGATCATATTATATTAGTCAATATAATTTTTAAGCATCTTATATGAAAGAGATAGATTTCAGGATAATTTTATTGAGATGAATCCCGCCTTATAATGTCGACGTTTCGAAGTTTAAAAGATTTCATCAGGACAATGCTGCTTTAATGAATCGACCGGGATCTCCATTTATTTATTCCATTCTTTACATACAAAATATACCTTTTTATTACCAATCCTTTAAATTATTATTGTTTCTAAATTAATTATTAAATTTATTCCAAGGCATATTGATTGTTAATGTAACATTTTCTTTATTCTTCAAACATTTGTTTCAGGAAGTTTTATGTTGTAGTTACTCAGGGTTGGTTCATCAGGAGGACCCATTCCAAGAGTTTTTTTTTGATTTGAACATGAATTGTCTTCAAGAAGCTTGACTCCTTTCTCCTCTTGGTTATTTTCTTTTCTAATGTAAAATTAGATTGTTTTCCTCACATATTTATTTTCAATTGAATATTTCGTCCTACTGACGTCTTCAGCCAAAAATTTTAGAATTGAAACTTTCACATTTATTATCATTAATAAATAGATTAAAAATTTGAATTCATTCAAATATTTAATGGACTACAATCGATAGTGTTGAGATCCTGTTGCACCTTGTTTCTCTCTTCACTTCAGATTGTAGTATAGTTCAGGGCTTCTTAAACTGTGGGTCGCGACACCCTGGAGTTCGCGAAAATTTGGTAATTATAAGTAAATTATTAGAAGTATTCGCGCTACACGCAGACTAATGTAATATCAGATATTTACTAATATGAGGGCTAAGCAACGCTTTATTGTTATACGAGGGTTGCCTTTTATATTTCAGGATTAGAGATCAGAACAAATCTTTGTGACGGCCAAATGTTCATGCAATATTGAAAGTATGATAATGCTCAAGGATACCTCAATTTCACGATAAGTCACATGACGATCTTGCAGTATCAGTTCACGCACAACATCAATGTTTTCCGGAATAACAACCTAGACATTATCATAATATAGCATATATATATATGTTATATTATGGTAATGTATTTTATAGTATTGGGAACGTTTAAAATTTTGTTGGCGTAAAGGGCTCGTCATAAGAAAATGTTTAAGAAGCCCTGGTATAGGTAGGCATTTCATTCTCGAACGTATTCAAAAGTACAAAGTAAACAGCAAAAAACGGGATCCGTTTTCAAGGAAGGGTCGGTCTTGGGACCTTTTCGTTCATTTGCCTTATCTATTCCCGGGCGATGGAAATTTATTTAAAATAAATATATATGCCTGGATAATTAATTGTATTGTAAATATATATATATATATATATATATATAAAAAATATTTGAAATGTTAAAAGTCTCTACGGTCTCAGATGCCGAAGAGTAAAAAAAATTTTTTGTTTGCTTTTCAAAAATGATATTTCCTTAGCTGAAGATGACCATGCAATTCGACCGAATTATTCAATGAAAATTTATATAAATTGGAAATAATGTGCTAGGAAAAAATAAGGATTTATTTATTTTCTTTCTTTATTTTATTCATTGGGTGCTCTTTGATTTAATCCAACATAAACCAATCATTATTTTTAGGTAGTTATATGTTTATATAGTGACACATTCCGAAACCCACTTTTCGAAAGGCTGATAATTAAACTGTTATTTGGTGGAAAAATAAATGCCCTGGCGGTTTATTTATTCGACGACCAGCCGGAAAGCTCTGATCAATAGACGAAGAGGAACAGGCGTTGTAATTTTGCAAAAGCCCTTTCCTCTGAGAGAAAGGGTTTTGTGAATTCCCTTTTCTTCCCCAAGCCACAAGCCCCTTACCCTCACCCTCTATTAGGTCACTAGGCCAACAGATTAGCTGAGATTAAACCAAGGGGAGCGAGAGAGAGAGGGCTCTCTCTGGTTCAGCAAGGGTCAGTGAAGATTAGGCTTTAAGCGCCTGCCTAAATATTAGATAAGGATAAACAATTGAAAAAAATTAATGATATACATAACCACCCTGAATTAATTAACTTGGTGAAACCCAAGCCCCACAAACAAGACCAGAAACTATCTGATAAGAGCAAAGCAATTTATTTATTATTCAAGAGCCAATAACATTCCCCGGGCAATAATCGTTTGATTGTTGACATTTCCTTTGAATCCCCAGTCACAGTCCCATTTGGTATAAATAAATATGATGAATCTTTTCACAAAGATTCTTCAGCCAACGCCCTATTGATTTTCAATGAATGTAGAAGTAGGAATAATTTAAATGGAGATGAAGAGGAATCAGCCAAGAAGAAATAAAGTTCATTTTGCTATCAACGTTTCGAATTCAGGTTGCTTTCTTCTTCAGGCCAATTAAATGTCTAACGAACATTACAGATGATGTTTACTAGAAACCTTCAAAACAAAGACACATACCATGTCACTTTAAAATTAAAAATTGGCAAACATCAATGCCTTTGACATACTCTTTACTAGTAGCTTCGTAGACCCCTGATTTTGTCAATTTAATTAGTACGCAACCTATATTTTTCTTCTAAGCTCTGAACAGTTTAAACTCCGATTTAAATAATTTATCATCTTATTTAAAATATTTCTTTTCTTTTTTAATTAAGTAGTTAGAGCGTGGCAAATTGAATGCAGGATAAATAAATATTTTGGCAGTTAAAAATAAGTCTTATTCCAGATATTTCGGATATATTAAACTATCCTTCGTCAGCGAGTAAAATAATAATTTATTTTATATTTATTCCTTTTTTTACTACCAAAATATATGCTGTTTTATTTATTTTATCCTGCAATTTTTTCTTTCTTCTGGTCGTTAAAATATTTAGCATTTCCCATTCTCCTTACAAAACAAAGATTGTAAATATAATTTCTTATGAAAAAGCTACATAAATATACGTATATTAGCCTTTTAAATAGGAATTTTATACAAAACGTTTCTTAGTCATAGACAATATAAATTTCAACATATCCCCTTCACACTGTTGGTCTTATTTATAGGTCAGTTACGCTTTGATTTTTATTTTATATTAACATAAGGGGAGTCCATCAAAAAATTAAAATATTTTCTCAAACAAAAGTTTTTCCAAATTAAAATTAAACCAAATTTGTTAAGTATATTATTGAGCTAAAGTCATAGCTGGGGACAGGTGGTGGGAATGAGGTTTTAGGGATAATCCCCCCAAGGAGGGGGGGTCCTTGCATGTGTTAAAAAATTAAACTAATTATTACCCTTTTTATTCTTTTAAACCACTAAAATAAATGTATCTATAAAATAAATTAAATTTACAACTAGGTTATCTTGAAAAGGGATTTGAGGGCAATACTCCACTCACCATACTTGTAAAATTTTCTCCCCCCCCCCCCCCCCTCCTCTCTACACCCCCGACATGAGGAATTCCTGGCACGGTTCTGCCTAAAGTTAATATTTTCAGAGATAAATTGAAAATTAATAAGAAAAGCTATATTTGAAGGATGCAATTTCAATAATGGTATTATTAAATATAAATCTTTGTCTTAAATATATACTAAAATTAACCTCAATGATAAATATCCGATCATAACATTTGGCCATGTGGTTTTCGAATTCTGTTGATGAACGAGTCCATTGATAAATGCATAGATTATAAAAAAAAAAATTATGCATAATAAGCTATAAGCTATAATGGAGTGAAAATTGAAGGAAATTATTTTATTACTTGGTGAAAAGCAAAAAAAAAATTTTTTTAATAATGTTAATAGATGGCAGCATAGTGTCTTTGAATAGGGAGATAAATTTTAGGGCAGTTTGCTCTCTCAGAAGAAAGTCAAATTATAAAACATCACAAAAGCTCTTTTTATGCGAATTTTTTTTTTAGCGCGAATTGGTGGATTTTTTAAAATGCCAAATTGGGATATAATATAGTAATTGAAATTCACTTTTACGCGACCAACCTCAAATCTCAGTGAAGAAAAAAATCAGTAATTCAAGAAAATTCTGAGAATTTTATAGAATTGATTTTTGTTTCAATCGAGAAAATTCTAAATTTTAAATTCTCCGAATAATATACAATAACTGCCTTCAATCATTAGTATATTACGCTCATTCTTTTTATGAATTTAGAAAATTATCTATCGCGTTAACACAGGTTTATATCATAACAGTAAAAAATGTATGTTATTTAAGAAACAATATTGCTCTCTCAATATATTCGGGCAACCAAAAATCATTGGGACCTATTCTGTATCCCCCCCAGGAGCCGAGCGGTTAAAGATATTGGCATCGTCAGTATTGATAAAAAGCCAAGGGCTGTGGGTTGAAAATTTATTTAAATCGTTTTAATACCAATTGGTATAAATAAATATACCTGGATCATTGTATAAATATTACATATCGTTTAATATCAAAATGGTCTGAAGCCGAAAAGACTAAAAACAAAAAAAATATAAAAAATGTTTTTAAATAAAAATTAACAAGTTTATTTGAAATACGCTCTAACTAGACACTTTTTATCGACTTAATAACAAGTTTGTTGTTTATTGACTCAAATATAATGGCCTAGTAATAAGTAAGTAAAAATATTTCCTTTCTCTTTCTCTCTCTTTCTTTGGGCGATGACACTTATTGAAGAGGAGGAGATGTTTCAAAATGAGTGATTCCCTTCTGACAAGATAGATTGGTCATCCATCCATCGTTTCGCCTCCTTGAACCTAACACCTGAGTCCTTCTCCCCCCTCCTCCCCCACAAGGGTAATTAATTAATCAACATTTCTCCCCAATTCAATACAAAATGGAAAGACAGATGGGTTTTGGGTGCCATTTATCTTGGAATAAACCAAAGCCTGGGCTTGGTCGATTATCGGCTCTCTCTCTCTCTCTCTCTCTCTCTATCTCTCAACCTTGGCCTCGATTTAATCGAAAATATCACTAGAGGATAATCAGATTGGCCATCTCATTTAGATCGGAATGAAAGGTATTTAAAGAGTTGATTTAAAGTACAGTTCTCTTAAAAAAAGACTTTTATGTGAAGCTTCTCTCTCGAAATCCTCAATACTTCATTGTTTCTAAAAATCATCTGAAATTTTTAGATTTTTTTTATCTTCGCCTTTGCAAGCGAAGAATGTACTTTTTTTCTGAGTTTTGCTGGTGGCCTGGTGCAAAGGAAGCACACCGATGCCCCGGATAGATAGGCTGGAGATCCCGTGTTCGACTCCCAGGAATCAAATGGTCACCTGATCGATCCATCAAGAAAATATATACTCACAAGTAAATGTTAAAAAAGTACTTCATTGCATTCCTTTGTACAACAAGGGTGAGAATATAAATCAAAGGGCATCAGGATTTTTATTTATTATTTTTCAACATATTCCACTTGAACTTCAACGCCCTTGGACCAACAATCTTGAAGTGCCATTATGCCATTTTTTTAAAATGATTACTGGACATTTTCTCTAGACACTAGTGGAGCTAGTGTTTTAATTAAACAGTTAAAATCTGATAAGAAAGAAGAAAATGCCGACTTATCAAAAATTCTCACAGAAAGATACGATTTTAAGAAATATATCAGAATCAATATTCATTTGTATGATTTATAAAAAAATACTTTGCTGTATATTTCATTTATAACATAAAAATTATGATTAAAATTCTAATTTTTCGTTTTGTCGCAACTCCAATCATCATATCCATTGGAATTCCTTTCTTACTGCTCCTGGACCAAAAATAGTTGGTCATACATTTACTTATGTGCTCACACCTAGTGAGTGGATGGCGACCACGAGTTAAGCGAGCTAAGACTGGTTTTTCTTCCAAATCCTCTAAGGCAATCTTCCCCTCTTCAAACCTCAGGCTGGTTTTTAATGTTTCTATTAAAACACTTTTTTTTTTATTTAATATAATTAATTAAATCTATATTATAATTCTTTTGAAAACATAAATAAATTATATTTAATAGTTTTGTAAGTATATTTTTGCTGGTGGTTTATATTTATATACTCGTACACAGTGGCGAATTCAGAGGACTAAGACCCCCCCTTTCTCCAAAAGAAAATTAGAAAAAAAAAAATATAAGAAAACAAATAAAAGGAAAATTGGTGAAAAATTTGCTAAAAAAATAAAAATCGAAAGGAAAATTCTAACAATTATAAATAAAATAAAAATTTCAAACTCTATACAAGAAAAAAATATTTATCCCCCTCCCCCCCTGATTAGTATTTTCTTTGCATTTATATACTTTATATTATCTTTTTAAATGCCAATATTATTGATATATATATATATATGTATAATTCAATTTTCTCACTCAGGGACTCGCATCTTGTGAGTACGTGGATGGCGATACGACTTACCCGAGTTAAGAATGACATTTCTACCCGTCTTTTTTTTCTATCGTCCACTCACAACTAGCTTCAGACTGTGCAACAGGCCAACTTGTTTTAATTTTCAATCTATGAATGATTTAATTCCATTTCCACATTAAGGGTTAAGTTTACTTGCTTATACCCTACCAGCTTGGCAAACTAACTGACAAGCAAAGCGAATTGGGGGGAGGGGGGGGTTGCACCCTATTATATTTTTCCATTATTTATTTTTTTTGATTATTTTCTTTAATTTTTTTCATTTTAAAAGACGGAAGGGTTATGACCTGAAAACACCAGGAGTTGTTAAAAAAAATACACTTTCTCCTCATATTATTTATTTATTTATTCTAGCAAGTTTTTCTTTCTTAAAAAAAAAATGATTAGATGATATTTTTCCTCTTTCTACTCTCTGGTTAAAATGATTTATCTTTCTCTCGAATGCAAATCTTTCCCTCTCTCTCTCTCTTTGTGTGAATATTTAAGCTCTCAGATTGACCCAAACTCTTTTTTTCTCTCTCTCCTGTAAAAACGTGTACAAGTTATTCCTCCTCGTTGAGAGTTTTCTGAGATGAGGTTGGTTGCTGCAGGTCCGTTTGTGTGTCTATCTGTTCTCTCTCTCTTCGCTTGGACCTCGTAAATAATAGAGAGAAGAGAGAGAAAATAAAAAATAAAAAAACAGCAGAACTCACTCAACGTTTGGACAGCAAAAGTATCTTCTTTTGCTAGTAACAAAAGGTTAACTAAAAATAAAATTCTTCTTTTCTATCTTTCTTTGAATTTATAGTTTTTTTTTTAACAAATAGCAAAAAGAGAAGGAATAAATAAATTTATTTATTTATTTTTTCAATATTTCATTTAAGATTTAATCTCTTTTTCTCTTTTTAAAAGATTTCGAAAAAATTTTGAAAAAGATACGTTTAAAAACTATAAAACATCACAAACTCACCAGAAGCTTTAGCTTGGGTAATACACAGTAATATAATATACTAAGCATTATTATAATATCTCAATTTCATTAATTTTCATTCGGAGGTTTAACTTAGGCTGTGTGATGTTGAGTCATTGGGTTGTTTTTTTTTGTTTATACAGTCAGCTTATATATAGTAAAAGACAAGATAAGAGAGTCATATGATATGGAAAGAGGAAGAAGATTGGTGGAAGGGGGAAAACCAATGGGAAGATCCAAGAGACGAGATCAAACTTGTTGATTGGGTACTTCCTCAGAGCTAATAAGTAGTCTATATTTACCGAACAACTAAATATTGACTACTTGCCCTGAGGAAGTGCACGACAGACATACGAAACGTCGCCAACAAAAACATCTGTTTCTGGGAATCCTGTCCCTAGCTCAAATTAACTACTACAGCCATCAAAAAAGAACATGAGTCATTAAAATCAATTTGAAGGAAAATTATCCTGTCCCCTGTGTGTGTCGCTAATTAATTAAAATTAAAATTTTAAAACAACAAAAAACATTTAAAGAAACCACTTCCATACAATTTTCACTCAATTTGTGTTTTATTTTATATATGCGTATAATAATAAATAAACATAATATCCATCCATCTACTTGTAAATTATTAAATAAATGACTTTGATCTTTTTGTTATTATGTGGTTTCTCTCTCTCTCTCTCCTTTTAGAACATTTTCAATATTATATATACGTGTGTATTTCTAATATTATACTTAATTAATTAATGAATGAACAAAGTTGAAATTTTCCTTTTCGTTTAGCCTTCTCTTCATCATCATATTTAATTTAGTGAGAGAGCTAAAATGCTGAGAGAGAATTTTTTTTTTGCTATTTTAACTTAAAATAAACTAAAAAGAGTTTGAAATTAAATATTAAATTAAAAAAGAAAGAAAGTTGAATAATAAAAAAAAAAGTTATAATTTTATCTTATCAAATCTTTTTTTTGGGGGGGGGGGGAGGAGGGGGGATAAGGATAAGGGGGGAGATAAGCATACATATGCATACAGTAGGCCGGTCATTCTCAACCTGAAGCAATAGGTGGATGTTTGTAAAAATTAAAATAAAAAATACTTTTAGCTATTTAAAGAGACCTGATATTAGCCTTAAATGAAAGGTAAATCCAAATTTTTTCCTTATAACTGAAAAATACTTTTAAAAACACCAAATTATTATAGATGTTTTGAATTCACATGTTCATTTTCCTGGGTCGATAAGAATTCCAAGAATTTGTAGCCAGTAGCGAAAACATTTTATACTCATATGGGATGTTAAAATTTTGATATTTTGTCAAACCAACTTGGATAACATTTTCAAACTTAAAATATGTTGGTCAAAAAATTTTGTCAATTAGGATTTTTAAATCGTTCTACTGAGAAATTAGGTCTTATTTTGCCAAATGGACCCTCGATTTGCCAATTCAGGCGACTTGGATCCTCTATCCCCTTCTGGATTGATCCTTTATTTGCGGCCTTCTTGAAGTAACAAGCAAAATGTATGTGGCCCAAGAGAAAAAAAAAAGGTTGAATGCAGCTGCTGTAGATATAGTCACAAATTTAGCCCCCCACTGGAATTTCAACAATCTTACCATTTGAAAGTCCCTTCCTAAAAATATGAAATTCTTCATATTAGAATATCTTCTTTTTTTTTTTTAAGTTTTTTTGGCTTCTTAGCCCCTCTAGACTCCAAATTTTTACGATGCAAATTATTAGAGTATCTGTTTGTGTATCGAATTTTTATTATATCTCTTGGACTAATATATGGAATTATAATATAAGATTATAAAGATAATGGATTTAATTTTAGAGACGGGTTTTCCTTAGACCATCACGAATCACGGCCCTTTGTGCTGTTACTGGTAAGGAGAGAGATTATCTCCCCCTCCATCTCCAGGAGAAGATTTTAGCATATGCAGAATAATTTTTTGCGACAAGCTGGACTTGGAATCCAATTTGTGTTGTAATTTTAAATCCGAAATCCACAGTTTACCTGCTTAACGCCTCACCTCTTCTAGGTGTTAAGTAGCCATGCTCGATGAAGCAGCGTGATTATATGGGAGTTGAGTTGAATGAGATATTTATTCCGTTTGGCATATTATTTATTGAGTAAGGAAACCAGTTTACTTTTATAATGATAAATACATACCAGAAATTACAAATACAGTAAAGCGCTGATTAAACGTGCGAATTTTAGGCCTTCGCCTCCCTGAATTGAATATGCTGGAGCATATATTTTAATTGTAATTTTTACATTCAAGGGCTGTGAGTTGATATATTCTTTGGCGTGGATTTTCAGAAACTCAATTTATTCCTTATACAAAATATAGGCAGAAAGGCCATCTCTTTGTTTTTATTACCATTCTCCAATTCAGGAGTTCAAGCTCACTAGGCAATTTTAGTATCTAATTCCCATCGATCAATGCTGATCCCATCATTTTTTTATTTATTTAAAAACTTTAATGGATAACATAATTCATGTCCTCATTGAGGTAATTTATTAGCATCGAACATATTCATCTATTTGTTATTAAGTACTTAATAAATAATTGACACTTAAACATATATCGCTTGTTCACTTGTAAATAATTGAGTATCAAAATGGGAAATTTAATTTTTTAATGACAATTAATCATGAGAAATAGAACGGCGTGCCGTTTGGCATGCGTCCATTACATAAATTGCACTTATTACGATGGTGGGTTAAATCGTATCGTTCCATCCTCATAGACAGATATTGTTATGTTTCAGTGGGGGGTTTGTCACTCAGCTTGCGTCATAATTCAGTAGCTGGGTATTAGTCGGCATGTTTATTTTACCGTTATTAAGGCTATTTGGGTGGGTTACCGAATCGAATATCAAAACCGCCAGCATCGCAAGATGCACCGTCATACGCAATTATGGCAATTGTGTGTGATTGCGATTGGCCATGCTCTCGCCCCGCCCCCCCCCCTCCTCATGCAGACCAATTTCCATTTGCATACATTTTGCAATTCCCCATCCAACATATTGATTTAACTAACCAAACTAAACTTCACTCTCTCTCTCTCTCTCTCTCTACCATCAGCATAGCCTTTAAGGGAGAGGAGGCAAATTATTTTTTTTCCTTTTAACAAAAAATTTTATCAAGTCGTCATAAAGGGTCTTAGCTTCTGTAAAGCTTCCTCTAAAAGCATAGGTTAATGTTTTAATGGATAAGAGCAATGCGTAAGGTATAAAGCCTTGTTTTTGCTGACGCCGTCGAAAAGGCAGTAGTGTAAATGAATAAAAAATCCTTTCCGGCATACATGTTTTCTATTCGCACACGTGTTTCTATTTACGTGTAAACATTGGTTTAAGCTTTATTTAAATGAGCAATGAATGAACTCTAAATGCGATTAAGAACGAAGAAAAAAGCCCATTGACCATCATCAATCGTCTGCTATTAAAGGGTTGAAAATTGCTCACAATTTGGCCTGCAAAAAATGCAACCTTTAGTTATTGCTACTATAATATGTAACTTTGTCTACTATATCCTTGGAAATTTTTTTTCTCCACCATCCCTCAAAAAATAGCTATTTGTTCCTCACTTAGAAGCCATTGATAGACTAAATGTCGCCCAGGAATTTTTGGTAAAGTGACCTAGTTCTTAGATAAAATATTTCTTATTATAACATGTTATTACAATCCAAATCTAGACTTTTCCCCGAGTGAAATAATATACAACAATTGTATGAAAATTTATTTCAACTTTGTTGGTTTTTTAGTCCGTCCGCCATTTTGTTCGGATCAAAACAATAAACACCCAAAGAATTAATTTATTTTTAAGCAAATTCCTATCAATCAATCTTTTTACCGATTTATTATAAATTGTACGAAATTCAATGATTAGTACAATAATTATCTAAAGTTTTCTCTAATTTTATTAAGTGCTTCCAGAGATCTAAGCTAAAAAATATCTTTTACACTTACACACCGAAATACTTGTATTTATTTTATATATAGTAAGTTTTAAATGAGTCCTAAAATCGAATTTTTAAATATAAAAAGCTATTATTATATCAAATTTGATTATATAAATTACTATGATTGCTTAATTTAAACTCTCTGCTAAGTACTTACATTCGAAACAAATTCTGTGACGTCACCCACTTTACATGGTTAATTTTCTGTCATTAAATCGTTAATATCCAAAAATATTCAATATTTTTTAAATCTAATTTTTTTTTTCATGGGTTTCCAAAAAATAAAGATTTGCGATGTTTTAACATATAAATTAAGCACCTCTTTTTTTTTTTTCAACTTAACTTACATAGACAAGTGGCTTAGTTTATACCTTAAAACACCCACGGGCGTAAACCATGTGAGAACGTGGGTGCCTCATTTTTACACATTTACGAGTATAAATCGCGAAAATTGATATTTTCTAAATTTCAGTGAAAATTGTTCCCATTTCACTTAAAATAAAGATTTGTTTTTTAGTAAAATAATTATATGTTAAAAAAACGCAACAATCCCATTTCATACATACTACAGTATACATCATATAGATACATTAGTTGATACAATTTTGCTTTTTTATTATATTTTATACTAATTTTTGCTTTTTTAAAGGTTCATTAGTTTTTATAAAATATTTTTTGACTTTTTTTTTACTTTCTCTTACCTACCTAAGTAATAAATAGAAAGTATTGCGTCGAGATTACAACAGAAATACACGTTTTGAGGTCTCCTGAGTCTTAAAATTTGGGTCTCGCAAAATCGTCTCTCTTTTTCTCTCCCTCACTGTGTGTCTGAGCAAATTTTCTCAAAAACAAAAAGACCTTCTAAGCTGAAATTTTATATTTAAGCTAGGTAAGCATCTCGTTTGCACCTCAAACCTTTTGAATAAAATCAGCCAATACGTACTACTAGTACTTTACTGATGTACTCTTTTTATTTTTATTTTTTTTTTCGATTTTCCCTCTAACGATTTTGATTAAATTGTTAGGTAAGAGAAAGTTGTTTGATGATCGTTTATTCGCATTCTTTAATTTTTTATAACATAGGTCTTAGTTGTTGGATCTCTGAAATGAGAAATGGAGTTCATTTCTGACCTTCATTGTGTAACATTTGGACATATAATAATATTATTATAATTAATTAAAATAATAAAATTGTAAAGCTGAAATTTCATCATTTTATTTAATTATAAAATAAAAAAGAACTTTTTTCTTAAGTCTTTTTGATGGCATTTAGACTTCGCCCATAACTATTTAGATTAATTGGTAGCCACTAAAGTTTTATCGCTCAGGATGGAAAGTAATCAATTGACCCTTTGAGCATAAGCTCTCTATCTCTACTTAAAGGAAAAGGGACATAATGTTTGGTCTTGGCGTCCCTCCGATGTGGATCAGCTGTATTTAGTCCGGTCCTTGAAAATATTAAAAAATTTCGTATTATTTACGCCTACAATTTACCTGATAAGTAATCATTGAAGCATCCCTTCTTTAAATCGCTTCCAGCGTTTATCACATTCATTCTGTCCTTTAGGTTTAATTACATCACATGTATTTTAATTAAATAAAAAAAAAAAAAAAAAATTGAAATAACAACATAATTCTATTATACTATTAATAAGTTGGCCACAAACTAAAGCGAGTGAGAAATATTATTATTGCTAAAAATTAAATTCAATAAATGTTTTATATTCATTGAATTAATATTAATAAAATCACGCATGACGCTTTATTATTTTCATTACCAAATTTGTTGCTAACGTAACTAATTTGATCCTTATTTTAATTAAATAACTCTCAACTCAATAAATTTATGCATCCGTTTCAAAATCAGATACGAAAGAGAGAAAGAGGGAAAAAATCAATTATTATATTTGAATATCTGAAATTTAATCATGACTCATAAAATTATTCCATTTTCAACAAGTTTTGTTGTCAGACAAATTCTGATTTCAATCTAGAAGTATGATAGTAGGAACGCTCTCGTTCGTTGTCTCTCTATATTTGTTTATGAAATATCAAAAACAAGCTTCATACCCCCAAGTGGTATCTAATAATATTAAAATTAATAAAAAAAATAAATAAATGCAACAGTAACATAACTTTATTATTATTCTGTAATATTTTACTTGTATGCTAAATAAATAGTTTAAATCCTTCCTTGCTGAAAATTAGAGATGATTGTTTAGAAAAGGGTTGGAAATTTATTTTGTTATGTATTTATATTTGGCAAATAAATAAAAAATCTCGTCAGAATTTGAGGCAATTTTTAGATTATGTAAGGTTTGCACAAGAAGAGAGTGACAGTCAAGAATATTTTATTGAACCTATCTTTTGTTCTCATTAGAAGTCATCCTTAAGAACCAGAAAAAGGTATAAAAACAGCATTTATCATATACAATTGTGAAGATATTTATTACAGTTTCTATATAATTGCATTAATTTGATTGATATTTATTTATTGGGTATTGTCTTTGATAGGCCTGCATCAGCAGTATTCTGGTTCCAAGTCACGTCTCAAGATAAAAATTATTTTAATTTCTTGATAGGTGAGAGAGCCTGGACCCAAAAGTACTTGTTGAGATTAAAGACTTCTTTTCATAATCAAGAAAGCGTTTGTAAAGATAAACATTCACAAAGATAAAATTTATATAACGCTATATTTATTAGTCAAAATATATTACATTGAAAAACTAT
>JAAAKE020092477.1:0-12829 GCA_010014785.2 Anisolabis maritima | reverse complement strand
CGGGTATTTCAAATCGCCCCTCCATCCCATCGACCGTTGAACTAGAATGACAAATTTGAATTCCAAAAATTTTATCCTACTCAGACCGGAAAGGTTAATTTATCCAATTTTTGAAATATATATTTTGATTTATTAATTTTTTATTAATTTGGCGAGTTCAATCCTGAAGGAACCCTAATAGTGACATGGCAAGACTGCACTTCTGGCATCCTCTAGGTCTTTCTGGCACCGAATTATCATTGGTGTAGATTCGGGCCAGAAGCCAAGAATTAATTCTTTTAAAGCTTCTCATTTTGATAAAATAATTGGCTAACAATTAATTAAACTAAATATAGAGAGATATCGTCTTATTTTTTTTAATTTATAATTTTTTTATTCAAGCCTAATTATCTTTTCTTGAGAATCAAATGGAACTCCAATGTTTCGTCTTTTATTTCTGCAAACAAAGGACGTTTCGGTCGTGTTATATATATATTTTAATATATATAGCAAAAAATTATATTATAATTATATAAAATCAAATTAACATCAGAAAAAAAAGGTTCAGAGACTTTACTTTAATTACTTAATTAATTAGTAAATTACAATTTTACGGCATCTTAATTCTTTAAAGTTTAAAATAAATATAGACCTATATTTTCAAATAATAGGAGTAGTGCGTTGAAATTTTCTCGATCTAATATATTTTCAACACAACATACAAGACTTTTTACATCGTGTGACTGATAAAGGTTAGCAGTAGCGGCCGAAAGCTTCCCTGGTTTGTAGAAATAAATATATGGCTTTAAAACAAATAATTTTTATTTTATTTATTCCTTTGAAAAATTGATGCCAATATATAAACTCAACTTGTATAAAATATTAAAAATTAGGATGGAAATTTTTAAAAACAATTACAACATTCTTCCTATCCTCTTTACTTTTAGTTTAGAAAATAAGAAGGAACAAAAACACGCAAAATGGTATTTTAAACTGCCTCTTTTCATTTCATTTGATGGTTATATTTAAAAGAGAATTAAATTTCCATGACACGAAGGAAATCGACTCTTTCGAGTGGGACTCTGTTGTCGCCTTTCCAAATTAATGGTAGCCTTCTTAATTGCGTAATTAAATTGTTTATCACGCTAAGCATCTAGTTAGAATAGAAATTAAAACTTTGTAAGCTTTTCAAAGTGCGAATTGGGCTGATTTTTTTCCTCCTTCTTCTTGGTCTTATTTACACTAAAGACTTAATAAGATTTTAAAAGCTCTCCTTCAATTTAGCATGGAATTTTTTAAATTAATTTAATTAAGACTTCTATTCAGGAAAAATAAAAGTTTCATTGTCATTTATTGAATTTATTATCTCAGTTCTTCCTATTTGTTCTATCTCTTTCTCAAAAAATAAATTATTATAAGGAGGAGGGGAAATGAAGACTCTAATTTTAGATCTAATTTTTTTTTCAGAGATGTCGCCAGAGACAGGAATATATTAATTTGCAGCCAAATAAAAAATTATTTAATTTCAATATGAAAAGCTCCCAGCAATCGCTTGAAACAAAATAACACAAGTAATAACCACACACAACTTTCTCTAACCTACTTAGGCAAGAGAAAATAATGTGTTGTGTTGTCACACCAGATTTTAGTGTTCACATATTTTTTTTTAATGGTAATATACCCAAGAGGCATTTTTAATTTTTGCGTTTCAATTTTAGACCGAGGGTAATAAATATTTAAAAAATTTAATTATTTTAAATCTTGTTTATTATCAAACATAAGTTTTAAAAATATTCAAATATTGACTCCCTGGCAAGTATTTCTCTCCTACCTCTCTCCTATCTCCTACCCCGCATTATTTTGAAGCGGGAAATAATTTATACTTCTTAAACATTATTGAATTTATTATACCTATTAATCGTTAAAGTGGGACGGATAAGTGTTATTACATTGTAAAGATCATCCATTAAATAATTATTTTATGAATTTTAATCAAAATCGTTAGAGCACATTTTGAGAAAATCGGAAAATTTTGAGTAAACTAAAAAAGTACATCAGTATGGTAACAGTACTATTCGAACCGATTTTATTTAAAAGCTTCGTGTCGCATGCAACATAGGTACCTAGCTTAAATATCAAATTAGAATCTCGAATGATTTTACTTTCTCCTAGCTATATTTTTTTTGATATATCTTGTCCACACACAGACATACAGTCTATTCAGTTTAGACTTAGGGAGACATAAAAGAAAATTCCAAACCTGTATTTCAGTTGAAATACGCATATCGATTTTTTTTTTTTTTCTTTCTTTATACTATATATTAAATATATCGTTAAGAGAAAACATATTGTTATTAATATTTCACTTTATTTTTTTGCAATATAATTTTTATTTATAAAAATGCTGCATCTCTATTTTTTGATTTTTAATTATTTTGAAGGACATCTTATCTGGCGAAAACTCGGCATTAAAAAAATAAAATAAAATGATTTTTGATTTTAATTTCTCCTGCTTAATTTTTTTCTAGAAATTTTTTTATTCAGATTTTTGCGACGAGTTTATTTTGACTCGATGCTCACCCAGTTTTGTTTTCTACCAGATTGGTATAATATAATTTTAAACTTTTTGGAGCATTTATTTGTCAGATCGAGTTTAATTCCATTGACATCGATATTTCCCATTAATTAATTTCATTTCAACCCTTTCAGATCGTCGATTAGGATGCCATAAAATAAATAAAAAAATATTTTAAAAAGTAAACTAATAGCATAATAAATTTTTTATTGCTTTATGTTCTATTTTTTCTATACTTATTTTTATTACTTTATATATAGCTCATATCATTTTATATTTTAAAAGGTAAAATTCGATTTTTGGATTTTACAAGATTCTCTGGGACATGTGGATAACAAGAGCTATTATTAACTTATAGAGCTCAAACTTTGCTTGATTTATTCTCTAGATAGCTTCTTTTTTGAATGGCTTAAAATTTTTTTTTTCGAAAGTGAAATTTTAAAAATTAAATGGTATATACAATAATTACATTTTTACTAGTGTATTAATAATAAAATTATTCCCCATTTAGGTTCCTCTTTCTAAGACTAGGCTTGAATAACCCCTTAGATACGATGAATTGGTGTTACTCTCTTGTAGTATTTACTACCACATTTTTTCATCAGTTAAAAGTTCTAGCAAAAGAGCAACTATAAAGTTCATCACCATGCTTCCGTTCCCTTGAAATCCCCAATATAGTCCCAAACAGGATCAGGGCTGTTGATGCGTAAATTGAGGTAATTGTAATTGTATTCCTTGGTCTTCAGGTAGGAGTAACAGAAGTACTCTCAGGATAAGTATAAGCTTGAATTGAAATAGGGTCCCTTTTTTAATTATTAGGTATTATCTTATTTATCCATTTGATAGAAAAAACTTTTTAATTGAAATTTTGTACTTTTTTTTAAAAGAGTTTTGATTTTTTGAAAATTAAAAGAAAAAAACTTAAAAATAGGTCTAATTTCCCAGTTGCCAAAGTCTATACATTTTAACTTGGCTTATGACTATCTGTGCTGCTTATGATGAATATTGCTAATAAAAATTCCTCACCTTTTACATGAGATTTTAATTCGCTTCCCCTTCCATTTCAGGGAAGCAGAATATATATATTTAAAAATTTTAAAACATTTTATTATTATAAATTGACTCGTGAAAAAATAAGTCCCCTCCTGGGATCGAATCCTTGTCACTTGGCTTACACTCTTTGGGTTTAAGGTCATTGAACTTTGGGTTCCAACGTCTCAAATAAAAATAAAAATTTAATGGTATTATTAATTTTTTTTATCTTGGACTTCAAATTACTTTGAATATAAAGCCCTAAAGTCCTAAAAGCTATCAAATTCGTTGTAAATTATCCTCTAAATGACTTCACTTCTGGGAGAAGATCAGGCCCCTCGGGGACCACAGTTTAAAAACCGCTGCATTAGATCTTTAAATTTTTTTAAGTTGAAAAAATATTGTATATTCATTCTGATTTTTTAAGGAAAAATACAAAAGCCATCGGGCAACTAAATTCAGATTAAATCCCTTTCAAAGGGATTATTATATTGTTCACTTTAGGGAAGCCAATGTTGAATGATAAATCGATATACAGAATATAAGCCTGAAAAGTCAAAAATTGTCCTTTATGTATTAGACGATCGGTAAAATTTTTAAAATTAATTGCTATATAATCGAAGGCGCCGATGTTCGTGAACATCCTTAATCCCACCCTTGTGCGTGCATATCAATTGCTGCGTTCATTTTATTCAGGGGGTGCGCGCGTGCAAAAGAGAACCAAACCCTTGCGAGGGTTGAGCTCGGCTTCCAATCGATAACGGAGTCGCATTTACCTGGGCCGCTGACTTCACGGCGAACGATTCGCCGGAACGCAGGAAGGATGCGAGAGAAGAGAAAGAGAGAGAGATGTGAACGTAACACCGATCTTATTTCAAAGAGAGGCCTTTTTTTTTTGTATGAAATTATATTTATTAACTTAACTCCTTTCGGGTAATATCTACTAAAAATATTTCTCTCCCTCTCAGAGGTGGCGATTTACGACTTTTTCAGTGATATTTATAGTGGTAAATAATTTATGATTATTTCAAAACGAAAATTTTTCTGCCACGGGGTTTTTTGTTGCTTGCTGGAATATGGGCACTCCAAATTACTAAGCCACTAATGGATTTTTCAATTTATTGCTCTAGAGCGGACCATGGGATCTCAGGAGATAATTTCAAAAGAGATTTACCAACGACGTATAATGTGATCCGCTCCAAAGCAATTCTGTAGCAATTAATCGAAAAATCATTTAGTGAGTTGGTCATTTGTTTGCCAATCTCTAACAAATAAAAACGAAGGAATTTATGCCCCCCTCCCCATTGTGTATAGAATATGAAATAAAGGGTGGGGAGAGATAGAGAGAGCCTTTGTTCTCTCCCAACAAACTATAGTTCCTAATTAATTAAGTAAAACTTTTTTACTTAACTTTTACTGTGCTACACACGCCACTCCTCCACATTCTCTTATACTTTGTATATATTCATCAAACTCGATATCAGCCGTGCAGATTTTGCCCTCAACTTCATCTTTAATAATTTGTTAATTGAAAAATGGGAGAAAAATTGATTTTTTTTTTTTCAATTTATTATTCACTCTTGCATGTAAATATTCTTATGAAAAAAAGTTGTTCCCTTTTCTTCTGATATATATTTTTAAGATAATCCGAGAGAGTTTTTTCAATAAAGTGACCGTGTGTGAATCTGATTTATCCAATCGATACTAATTTTATAAAGCACTGGACACAGTCGAGTTCTACTTTGCATAAATTGCAAATCCCTAGAAAGTGATTTCGTTTGAAAAACATTTCAATTTCGAAAGTGAAACCTTTTTTACTTTTTATTACTTGGAATTTCGCACATTTTATAATTAAAGTAGTTTTAGAATAGAATTTTTTTTATTTCTAATTTTTTTTTTAGTAAAAAGCAAAATGAAATGACCTCTAGTTCACTTTTTATTTTCTCTATCTCTTTAACACTTTTTCTTTCTCTATAACTTTCTAAATTCGAATTTGTTCCTCATGTGAGCGATATCTCTTTTTTCTTTAAAAAGTGGAAAAAGCCCTCACCGTAAAAATTGATGCAATCATCCAGCACGTACCACGAACATGGTCAGAGTTAACTTAACAGCATTACACCTAATAGAATTACACCAAGTGTCGACAGGGCGTATAGCGTACAGAGTATATGTATATGCATTGGGAAATTTCCTCTTAAAAAAAATTTCTAAAATAAATAAATTTTTCTTTTTTATGATTTTATTAAAATGATGAAAATGTAATTTTTAAGTGAGAGAATAATTATTTAATTGGCTTCTTAGAAATATATCTCCACTAGTGCATTGGAAATATTTTTACCATTGGACTTTTGAAAATTAACTGAAGTATAAATTTTCTGAGATGAATGGAGATAATAAGGTTTTTTGCATTAATAAACTTGTATATCCTGTAATAATTTAATTAAATTATCCACCAAATTTGAAAAAAGATGACCGTTTGTGTAATTTCTAGGGTTGTTTAAGATGAATGGCAACCAGGTTGGAATAAAGGCGAGAAGAAAATTTGATTTTTTTACTAACCAGTCTTTATTATTATCTAGTGTCGACGTTTCGATCGCGCCTTCCGAACCTAGTCAAAAGGAAGAGATGCATATCCCTTCTTCATTTCCTTGAGGTTCCCTGAGAAAGATCCTCTACGATTCCAAAAATTAGGCTGTGTGGCAGAGCCAGGACACTGCGAATGTGTGTGTGTTATTATATTTAATTAAATTGTTTCATATTCTTTCATAGTCAAATCCCAAATAAAATTAATAAAATGAAACAAATAAGAGTGGCCAAGCGAGGAAGGGGGTTGTAGGCTCCTCCTCTATCTCAAAGTTTTCAAATTTTAGTTGGCAAAATAAGGTCTTGTTTTAATAAAACAAAGGACAAACAAATTATAGCATTTTCAACAAAAAACAAAAAAGGAAAAATTTTATTCCCATTTTTAACTTAGCTTCCCTTTAAAAATGTGCATAGCATCAGCCTTAGATGCTAATATATATAATATAATGTAAACTTGTTATCAATTTGACCCCATTTAAAAAAATTTGAGAAAGGATAAATAGGGCTATAAAAAAAAATCACAGTAATGTAAGTAACGTGGTGCAAAGAACAAACGTGTGGAAGGACACCAGAAGCCAAAAATTAAATATCTTTATTGAACATTATTTTTAATATATATAAATCAACCATTTTGTATTTGTTTCTTTGTTGTTTTCATGACTCAAACAGTTGTTTATTTACTTACTGTCCATAATATACACTTATAGCTTATGACCTCATGTATATATATCATATATTATTTAAAGTATAAACTAATTTTAAAAAAATAATAATAATAAAGGGGAAAAGAAGTAAAAGAGGCGGATCTTGGATACTATTAATAAAATAATTTATTTCTCATAACAAATTCCATCTAAATAAAAAATAAATCTTTATCTTATTCAAGGAGAGCACAGAGCAGAGTAATATGGTGGGGGCCCTCCAAAGGCAGGTTGTGCAGTTAGTAATAAAAAATTATAATAAAAAAAATTCTATCTAATTGACATAGAAAACGGAATCAACTTATGAGGGAGATAAAAATAGAAGAGAAATCTGGTGATGTTTATTTGTTGTGACAAGAAATAATTTAAATACACACTGAAAGAGAGAGAGATTGACATCGGAGGAGGGGGGGGGGGGGGGGGGGGGGGGGGGGGGTTTCATAACGTTTCCACTTTTGCCTATCAAGTCCAAATGCATCGCCTATTCATTCTTATCTCGTTTACATTTGCTTTTGGGTATTATATATATAGAATGCTTGCACGTCTCTTTTTAGAGGATTGTTATCAAACCCACCTCATTTTAGTTTGTCTCTCTAGTTTGTAGCTTATATACTCTGGTATATTTTTTTTACCACTTGTCTAACTGTTTTGAAATATCCAAGCTCCTATTATATCTTCTTTAAGTAAATATAGATATTAATGAAGATTTTGACAGAAAGAGAAGAAATGATAGCTACTCTTCTATTTTGAAAAATTATTCTTTATTACTCTACATTTTCTTTTTATGTACCCACTTGTGGCCTCACACAGATGACGGTGCCAGGATGGCATTGGTAACCCGCTCAGTAAGATAGGCATTTCTTACATTCGCTTGGCTAGTCTTCACCCTCCTACCAAACAAACATTATCCATGATCCCGTTTCTTGGGGAATAGGGATGAGGAGTGAGAGAGGATAAGGTGTCCCGCTTACCAAGATAAAGTTGAACATTTTGTAATATAAGATCATTTGTCCTTAAGGATCTTCTAATTTCGATCTCTTAAGCAGTAGCATATCCATAAAGGACCATTCGAAATTTAAATGAATTCAAAGCGAGGCTCGTTAAAGGAGGCATCGATCTTATCAAAGTTTCACTGTTTTTCACTTCGGCTTCTCTACAGCAATCGAGAGCAGTGAAAAAATCAATTATTGACTTGTCATTAGAGTTGCCTACCTTTCAACAGAAACAAAAGAACGAATTTAATCATCCCAAAGATTGTTATAATGACTTGGTAAATTTTTTCTGAGTTTTACCAGAACGAATGATGATATTTTCTTCAATTTTTATTTATACATGGATAACCATTACTTTCTAATATATTTTATATTAAATAAATAGATTTCAAACCACCACTTATTGTTTAAATAAATAACTTTATTTAAGATTTCCTTTTTTTTTTTTACAATATGCACAAAGCACTACATGAAGATTTACAAATTATTTTTTGCTCCGGCTCTTTACACAAAATACTTTTGGATATTTATTACAATTTATATTTAATTATATTATTAATTTTGATTTTTGGGGAAAAAAATTAACAAAAACCCTTATTATAAAAATTTAAGAAAAAATATATATAATTTAAAAAAGGATTGATAAGAGGGTTTGGACGGTTTTTGGCTTTCATTTGGTAAGGTCATTCCCTATTATTAATTAATTAAATGGTCTTTATAGTTTTGGATGATAATAAATATTTCCGCCCTAAGAGCGCGATCAATTGAAGGGGAAGCAATTTTTTTCTTAATTCCAAAATGAACAAAAATTATTTCTCTTACTACAATCTAATTTAAGAATCATATTATTAACTTATCGACCATAATTTACTATTTAATCTCCTCGAGAGTTAAATGTCAAAATGGTGACAAATTCAGCAAATGAATGACTGCTCCAAATTACTTTAATTAATATTGTTTGATTTCAGATCGTTGTGTGATTTGATCTGAATCATTTTCATTCCCTCGCTCTTCTCATTTAAATTTTATAATTAAAATAAAAGCCTTTTTTTTTTTAAGTCTAAAACACTTTAATTTAATTGATTTAATAGAAATGATCCTCTTTACGCTGATTGACCTCATTCTGTTAGCTCATTTGTTTCCACTCTAAACGAGTTAACATGAAATATGTGGATAATTTTCACTATTCTATAAAACCAAAAATATTTTATTCAAACGTGGCAGAAACATTAAATAATTTTATATACCTTCAAAAATATCATTCATTTACAAACGTAGACTAAAGTTATTAAACAAATTTCAACTTTATAGCTTTTACCTTTTAAAATATACGTATATATAAATTATATTATATCGTATTATAAAATTGATGGAGATATAAATGGGCATATGGAAATTTTGAAACTTAATCAGCATTATTATTATTTCATTTTAAATCCTTTAATGTTAGAATAAATTTATTAAATAACCATTTGATATTTAGATTGTCTTATTTAATATTTTAATGTTTTTATTTCAAATGATATGAATGATTTTTGTTGAGACATTTATTTCAAGTCCATTGTGATTGTTAAAATATAGCTATGTAAAATTTTTGATATCGCTTTTTTTAAACTATGAAATATGCTAAGCCATTAGGGTATATTATATATCCAAGAGAAAAATCTTAACCTTTTTTATATACTGGTAGGTTTTGTTAAATTAAAATTTTTCTTAAGTGACTAATTTAAAGACCTCCTCTTCTCTTTATTAAATAATCATTTGAATTGTTGAGTTATGTTGGATTCACAGCTTATGTTTAAATACAATATGGAGTGAAAAGTTCCGGGACTAGCAATGAAAAAAATATTTTTTGTCAGAAATTGATTTTATTCTTCAAGATAGTGCCTTAAAGAGCGATACACTTATTCCATCGGACTTCTAACTTTTGGATTCTTTTCATATAGTACGATTTGACAAGGGCTCTATTTGTTTCAAATTGGACATCCACTTGGACTCTGGCGATGGACCTATGTTTCATCCTTTGTTACGAAACGGCGCTAAAACTCATTGGGATTACGCTAAAACAGCTTCAAACTGCCCTCTGAATCATCGACACGTTGCTGTTTTGGGTCGATTGTTAGATTGGGCGGGACCCAAGCAATTAGCGTCACTGACACGACGTCTACTCGTAGCCAAATGGCCGAAATGTCATGGAAATTTGATACGAATCTTGAAGGTTCGTCCATATGGGTTTTTAGTTGGTGACCCATGTAGTGGCGAGCCCTGGGACTTTTCACTCCATATTATAGATAGCATCAGAGGCTTTATAGACCTATTTATTATCTAGATGAAACTCCATGGAGGAGTCGATAGGGCATCTCCGATCTGCACACGAGATCCCGGATATGAAAGATTTTTTTCTTTAAATAAAAATATTTAATGTAAACCAATCCTCAAGTATGTATGCTCTGGATTGGAACTTTGAATCCCACCACAATAATGCCCTCACTCTCTATGAGGAGAGTGAGTTGTAACATCCCGTCCAAAGGAAGGGACGTAAGATGGATTCTCTCTGAATGATGCACTTTTCGCAATGAGTAGGCTGTGCTCTAAGAATCGCTCCTTAAACTAGGACATCCTCCCTAACATAAATTTGCTTAGTTGAAAACATCAGTCTGGTATTAGATATCAGATTATTTAACTACTAGAAATGAATAGAGGAGGAGGAGAAACATAATAAACTTCACGGAATGCTATAAATTAGCAAATAATAAATATATATATATATATATATATATATCAACAATTTAAGGATTTAATTATTATTATTAAAGTTTTTTTTTTTTTTTTTTTTTTTTAGGCCATTTTGACTTCTAAATATACATATTTATTTCGTTGGAAAAATTAGCTCCGATGACTCCTGGCGTTCGTTCAGTACTCTTGTTTCTCGAAGACTACCTGTTCGAGGTTCAGCAGTGCTTGGCCTTGCTTATTGGCAGTAATCTTGGTGGCTCTTGTTCTTCTCTCCCCCCCTCCGGCAAAGTTAATTAAATTGGTTTTTGAAATGTTTTTATGAGGGACAGGAGAATGTAGTTACATTTCCTGTCAATTATGCATATATCAGCTTATCGAAAGCTTATTTTAGCAGGTTTACCTTTAAATAATATTTACATCAAAAATAAAAAAAGTTGGCAAGGATTATACGAGACGAGCTAGATACCAAATCAACCCAACCTAGTGAAAGGAGGGTCAACTAAAAGGCAAAAAAGATTCAAAAAATTTTTCAAACAAAATTTGATCAAAATGATCAACATATATGTATAATCTTATAAAATTAATAATTGAAGAGATATATTGATTTTTCATGTTTGAACTTCCAAATGAAGTTATGATTATTACCAAAAGCTGTTAGTGTCTTTGGTTCTTGATTAAAAATTTATTTATATAATTTTGTTTCAATCAATCAAGTAAGTCTTTCGGCCACAATCGTATCTTCAAACCCAGGCCACACTTTTTTTGTTTTGAATGTACCAATTCGAAAAAATTATGCTTTTTTATATAGTAAAATGAAAACGACTTTAGTATTAAATTCCTTTCCACCGCCTTTATTTTTTCGTCAAATACATTTATCTTCTCTATTTGCGATTAATTAACATTAATTGTTGTTTTCATTGTGATAAACGAGAATCATCAATGGTTAAATTCTCTCTGCTCATTTCAGCTCAGAGTGACTGATGATGGCATTATGTAATCAAATCCTAAACGTTTCACAAATTTGGAGTTTTATTTCGATTGAGGCTATCCTTCTCTCCTTTTCTTAATTTAGCTAGTATCTCTAATTTTTGGTTTTTATTTTTAATTAATTTAACAAACAGTAAGTCTAGAGAGTAGAAAAAATTTTTCATGCAAATTTTCTTCTCAATTATCCTTATATTTTCATTTGATCATTTTTTTTAATTAAAATGTTTGCAGATTATTTTCACTTTTCGGTTTCTGAGGCCAGAGAGGCAAATGAATTAATTTAATTTTAAAAATATTTTTTTTACATCTTGTGAGTACGAGAATAGTGACCACGAGTTACCCAGGTTAAAACTGACATTTCTTCTACTTTCTCTAAGCCAATTTTTCCTCCCTCCTCCTCACCAAGTGTTTCCTCCAATCATGATTTATTCTGCCGCCTCCGACTCAAGCATAGAAGAAGAAGAATATGAAATAATTATATAAGGAATTTTATTTTAATTTCTCGATTTGTTTGCCAAAAAAAAGAAGTAGCGTTTACTTAACAAATTGCCCTCCTTGATTCAAAAGTGCTGATTTAGATTATCTCAGGAACTAAATTACTACGGATCGTTGTGCATACAATAGAATTATTGGTAAAGAAATTATTGAACTGACAAAAAATGGAAGTTGGAAAGGATCTTCACACCTTAGAAGTAAATAAATTAAGTAATTTATTAGAAATTTTTTTCAAACAATTTAATTTTTATCCAAAGTATTCTTTATAACTCCTTTATTAGAACCCTTTTCACTCTTTTTTTTCCCCTAGCTCATTAAATTTCATATATTAAACATTTTTATTATTTTTTTCGATCGAAATAATTAAATAACCCACCCACATTTTTATTAGATATTAAATATTCTAAATGCGCCAGATCCTGGTTTTTTATGATCTTTTTATTATCATGAATATAATATTTAAAATGAAATTCCTTACATATCATATCTTTATCTTTTACTACTTTCAACACTTGAAGACTCCTGATTTCATCACTTTTAGTTATATATCTTGATATGTTCTATAAATATTAAATTATTATATACTCTCTGATTTTTTTTAATTAAATCACAAGTTTAATCTTAAAAAAACTTGCAAGATTAAATATTATAATAACTAATAATAATGCAATGATTCCAGAAATCCTTTCATTTTTACTTGCTGTAAGGTAGACAAGCAAAATGACAAACTTATTTTTATTAATTTCTCG
>JAAAKE020092466.1:0-20381 GCA_010014785.2 Anisolabis maritima | reverse complement strand
CCTGGGGTATCGTGCACTGATGACACACACCATTCCCTATCGCCGGTTTCGGGTTCTCTGACCCATTCCCGGTCACCCTCACTCTCCCCCGTCATGTCCTGTTGGTTATATGATCTATGTTCTCTTATTTAGTAAAAATAAAATTTATAGTATTATAAAAATATAAAATAAAAAAAAAAACATTTCAATTCCAAAAGGACTAAATTTTTAATTTATCACTAAAAGACATCTAAAATTTTAATAATCACAAAATGATATTCCCTCCAAATCTCAAATGGCCTTGCCATTATTGTTTTTTTGAAACATGAAAAGATAAAAAATCCAAGGAAAAGATTCTGTCAGCGCATTTATATTTTTTAATCACCCGATCTCGTCTTTTGATGTGTGAAATGATCAATTTGATATATTTAGGTATATAGATATACAAGATCGAATGACTTCTAATAGAATTTCCTCATTTCATTGTCCTAAAACAATAAAGTTATTTAAATATTTATATTTTTATAAAAAATTTTCTCACTCTCGAAACGATATCAGAAATATTAAATAAGCAATAAAATAATGTCGAGACCAAAACTTCAAAGAAAAAAAATCCAGAGTGAAAAAAGATTTAGAATAGAAGAAATATTGCTAACTAATTAATTAAAAGTAATTATCAAATGATAAATAATTCAATATAAAATTTAAAAAATTGTAAACATATTTATCTATTAATAAATATTTTGTTATTCTCTCTCCATTCAAATAAATAAAAAGTTACCCTTCCCATTAAACACAGTTTATATTCATTAATTTATTAGAATTATTTTTAAAGATTATAAAGTAAGTAATTTTTATAGGATTTTCTAAATTTTCCTTAATTTTTTATAAATTTTTTTAAAAATTCGATTGATACCCCTAAACTTGGTTTAGCTTATTCATTGCTCACTGTTATTTATTAAGAATAATGCGCGAATCAAAAATGCTCTAAAGCAAATTAAAAATTACACATATTGTAAAAATCTTTCTTCTTTTTGTCAATTTTTTTTCTTATGTAGATAACCAAGAGGCAAATGGCCTCACGTTCCCTCTGGTAATGCGGAACCCAATTATTATTTATTAATAAACTCCAAAAAACAAAAAGTTAATTATGTTATATAAGTATTACAGCTTATTTAATTTTTTTAGGATTGGGTTACAGCTACTGACATCCGCATCACTCTGGACCGGCTTAATACTTTCGGAGATGAAATCTTTGGAGACACACAAGTGATGCGCTCTTATTTTTATGCCATTTCGGATCTGGCAGTCGGCGCTAAGTAAGCATCTTTTCCCTCTTAGTGAGTTATTTATATATCTTTAGGAGATATTTTCGAACTTTATAGACAAATAAAAAGAAAATAAGAGATTAAAAAAATCTCTTAAGCTTTTTCCTTTTTTTTATTCCTCTTATTTTTCAATTAAAATGAATTAATAAAACAATGTTATTTTTCTTGCTTTTTTATTTAAAGGTCACTTTATTATTGCAAGAAGGTGAGTGAATCGTCGAAATTTATATGAAATATCTCATTTATTTACATTTTGAATGATTAATTTCGCCTCTTTATTAAAGGCGTTTTTAGAATTGGGATATTCATTTATTTTATTTTTTTTTTTATTTCATCTCATTAGGCCATATAGGCACAATTCAACTAGTTTTGATTTAAATAAATTTAGCAGGTATACTCCAAGAAAAATTTTTCGGGGGAGTTGAATCTAATATACATGTACATATTTTTTTTTCTTCCTTAACGTTAAATAAATAAAAAAAAAAGAATTATTTTGTGTGCATTCGAAATTTTTTGTTAATTTGCTACCACGTCTC
The DNA here is from genome assembly GCA_010014785.2 of Anisolabis maritima. Classification (NCBI taxonomy): domain Eukaryota; kingdom Metazoa; phylum Arthropoda; class Insecta; order Dermaptera; family Anisolabididae; genus Anisolabis; species Anisolabis maritima. The sequence continues at coordinate 18,538 of JAAAKE020092466.1, read as the reverse complement.
TGTATTCGGATCCTTCTCAAATTAAATTATTAGTAAAAATGTACATTTGTCCTTTTTAGTGGTTGAGGACATGAAGCATGGATTTATTTATTACTCTTACTCGGTTTTAAATATAAATATAGTCCTGTCAAAAAAAAAATATATGTCAAATTTTCAGAGACAGCAATGAAGTTAAAAAAATTATTTATTATTCTCAATTATATATTAAACAATAAATTTCATTTGAAACATCTTAGGAGTTTACAATTACCCCAATCTCAATCTCATGTATTGGGTGGTTATTATGTTGAATTATGATTTGGGTCCCCTCGCTGACCTAGAACTTTATTAATATTTATTTATCGAATAAAAAATAAATTGAATTAAATTGTTAAATAGCCTTAGGTGCCGAAAGATTTAAAAAAATTAGGTCTTTTAAAATTTATGGAGCTATACAAATGTTTAAAATAAAATATACTAGGTCTCCAAGTATATAAACAATTAGACAATTTTTTATATATTTTTTCCATTATGATGAATGAAGGCTTTCTACTTGAGGTTTTTCTAGAGCCCGATAAAATTTGTTGAGTTCCTTCCACTTAAAAGCTCTTACGAAGCTTTCAAAGTCCCTTTTCTCATTTTATTTTCTTTCCCTCCCTTCTTCGAAAAAGTGACATGAAACTCTCGATTATAAATTATTTTGATATGATCCAGATTTATGATTATTTGCTTTTAAGTACTATTTCTTTATTATTAATTTTTAAATAAATATTTGTTTAATGGATTAAATAATCATTTATAATAAAGCTAAAATTTTACCTTCTAATTATTTCTTGTCTGTTAATAGGTGCAAATGCAACGGACATGCAAGCGAGTGCGAATCGCAGACCCAACCCGATGGCACTATCTACCATTCATGTAGATGCGAACACAACACCTATGGAAGAGACTGCGAAGAGTGTCTTCCTTTCTACAACGACGCACCTTGGGGCAGAGCAACCGGAGAGAACGCCCACGAATGCAAAGGTAGGTTCTTAGAATTCTAACTATTTTCTCAATAATTTTTCTCTAAAAAATTTAGCAGACGTAAATATTTAGAGGATAAAATCTAGGGTGCATATTTAATAATGCTTATTTCCCTATATTGATATTTAAATCTAATTATATAGTTAAAATATTTTCTTCTTTATTAAAAAAAGTGTGAAATTTATTAATTACTTATATTACTTTATATAATTTTAGAGATTTCATAGGTAAATAAATTTGACTGTGGCTACGACCTGATGAGAGAGAGTTTCTGTAACGCCTGCCTTCTTGAAGGATCAATTAAAATCCCCTCCTTTGAAAAGAGTAGGCTATTACTGAAAGAGGTATCTCCTCATTTAGGACACCGCCCTAGTATAGATTATGTTAAATATAGGGTCCGGCTATGAGCTTAACTCGATCAAATGAAGTCAGGGGTGTATATATAAAATTCTATAAATATCTTAAATATAAAATTAGTTTGTAATAAATAAATAAGATAATATAGGAAAAGAAGAAAATTCACGTCTTGTTAGCAAAGGTCGATTTTGTTTGAGGTCTGTTTCCATGCCATCCAAAAAGGTCCATATGGTCTAATTAATTGAATTGTTAAAATTATTTCTCTGAAAAGAACTATAAAATTCAAATGTATATTATTTGTAAAAATGTTCCATATCGACATCTATGTACTTTCGTCCTGTATTTTGTTATTTTACTTCTTTTGAATATTCTTTTTATGGTGGACTAACTAGCCACACGGTATATTGTTATCATTTATTTTATTGAGGGTTTTTATGGCGTTTCATTTAATATGTTGCCTATTTTCAAAGAGAGAATAGATAGAAGAGATGTTCCTCAAATAATAGAGCTCCGCTTGCTGATGTGAAAAGTGTAAAACCATCTAAAGGTCATTTGGTCATTTGCCCTGAGGAAGAGGCTAGAGTCGATCCCAAATCAAGAGCTTTCACTCGGTTTCTCTAAGTCTCTTCATGATAAATTAAAAATAATGTGTGTACAGTTTTAGATGTGTTTTAATGCCAATCATTCTAATTTCTAGAAAATAATTAAATAGACCTGCTTTTTTTAAGTAAATAAATATAATGAATAAAATATATGAATATTAGTTATCATATGACAAGAAAGAAAATTAAAATTTTTTATTGAATAAATAAATTTAATTTTTATTGAAAAATTTCAGTTTTAAATGTAAATATTTAATTATATTATCAATTATAAATCAGAGATATTTATAAAATTAAAGATAATTATTATATATTTTTTCTTATTTTTTTTTTAAGTCCTTTCGACATTTGAGATCATTTAGACTTCGTCCTTATTTATTTATATTAATTGGTAGCCTATATAATATAAATAAATAATTTTTGTTGCTTAGGCAGGGAAGCGATCCCCTTACTATTATATATTTCTTATAAAAAAGTCTTGACGTTCTATGCATGCTATACCTAATATACCTTAACATCTATTATATGAATAGGAGATCCTAATTGGTATGGTCTGTTTTTTCTTGAAATGGTATTGTTTATATTTTACACATCATAAAAAGCATCCCACGAATCTTTGAATTATTTAAGGACCCCTGACGGCACGAAAACTATTGATTGGGAAACCTGAAAAGATATAAACATTTTTCAAAAAAAAATTCAAAATATTAAATAGAAGCATTTTGTATATGTAAATTATTTTGCTAGTTAATAGTTGTAGAGATCTGTTTGAATCTCTGAATTCTAGACTCTTGAATAATTACTCCTTCGGGTTATTGAAAAGTAAAAGTAAATGCTTGCAAACCGTTGTATTATGTTTTTTTTTAATAGTTGTTCCGGATAACGAGAATATATCCTATGTAATATTCCGATGTAATAAAAGTTTTATTATAATAATAATTCATATATTAAAAGTTGGATAAATCTCGTCACCCTATATGCTGTATATCATAAACAAAAATGGATAATAAATATGTTTATCAGTATTATATATATATATAGTTTGCTGGTTCTATAAGGGTATGAATCTAAATTTCTTACACAACATAATAAATGCGTGTTACATTAAAATCCATCTCTTCTAGAAATCCCTTGAAGGCTACATGATTTTGCCTATTATAAACAAGTCACCACTCATTTTATTTTAGAGATGGACTATTGAGAGGGAACTTGTCAATGGCCCATTCTATAACAAGGAACAGATGCTTGCATATTACGGCTTCGAAAATTTTTCTCAGTTGAATGTAGCAAAATTTCTACATTTCTCATCCGTCATTAATTCTTTTTATTTTTAGATATTCACTTTCCAGGAAATATATTATACAGTAGTAGTAGTAATTTTTTTCCAAAAAATTTAAATTATAAAATTAAATTTTATATATTATTTGATTATGATCAATGTAAGACTTATTATTATTTACATTTAGTATCAAAAAATAGAGATAAGGCACTGGTATCGCGAGAAATGCTCCGCACTTGGAATTTTAACGAAATTAATTATTATCATTATATTATCTGTCTTTTATAGGACCCAATTGCTGATTATTATTCTCTTAAAAAACTGCTTTTACTATTAAAATCTTGTAAAAATAATAAATAAATAAAATCATAGTTATTAGTTGGTAGGTATCTTTCTTTCTTCATTCTTTTTTTTATAAAATATATCATTAAGAATTGTTATTTACCTGAAGAATTTATCATTGGGACGAGTTTTACTAATATAGTTAAAGTACCGGTACTTTTTAAATCGCAATTATATACCGCCAGACTCGTAATAATTCCTAAAAGAGGGGGGAGGAGTTTAATCGAGTGACTTGATCTCGTTTTACAAATAAAAGCCGCAAAATCCGCCTAAAGATTCAGATCGGTATCTTAAAAAAAAGCCTGATGATCACACAATCTCCAATCTTTCAAATCCAACCTCAATAAAAACATTTTAAAGTCTTCACTCTCTCTTACTCTTTTTCTTCCTGATTGCATGTGACCAGTGGTCATTATAGGTCCGATGGACCTTATACTCCTATATCAAAAAAAAAAAAATGTTATCCATCTGACTTAACTGTTGTAAACAAATGAGGGAAAAATACTAACCAACTGATTCAGATATAAGGATACTCGTAATTTAGATCACACTGATGCCCTTTTTTTTTTGAGAGCCATCGATATTCGATTCCTCTACTTGATTGTCCTAAATTAATATTTTCTCGTTTGGTTTACAAATGTTTTGAATCACAAAATCAAATGACCTTTCGTTGTTGGTCGATTGATTAGATTTTTTTTTATTTACCTCATATATTTATTATTTAATAAGAATTATATACCTGAGTTTTATTTTCAAAGATAGCAAGAACTTGTGTGAGAATTCAAAAGGTTTAAATGAAAATGCAATCGATTTTTTTTTTACCAAACTATTGGAATTGTAAATTAATGTTTCTTAAATTAGGACTTATAGAGGCGTAACATTTGTCGACAGAGAGGAGCGGATTTTTTTGAATCATTCATCAGGACTTTTTAGGAAAATAATTAGCACTTATTAGCATTAAGTTCCTTCTGAACTTTGGCGACATTTATTCTCTTATTTGGTAGGGATGAGATAAAAATTGCTTGAAGGATTTATTTTACTTAATTTGAGAGGTGCCATTTAAAAATTATCGATGTGTCTTGTTCGTGATAATTAATTAATTGATTTTCATTGAAAACCAAGTTTTTTGTTTTTTTTTTTATTCGAGCAGAGTTTTAAATTCAAAATTCATTAAAATGCATGTGGCATCGATGATGATGCTGATGATGATGCTTTATTCATTGGATGTTGGCCAATGGGATGGGTTCAAGCTTCAAACTTCCTTCTCCATTAACATTTAAGGTTCTTCGACCGAATTCGTAAATGCAAATGGATAAGCCTTTTTTGCTCTTAATTTAAAAAAAACACCTCTTCTTCTATTCAAAATAATACACATTTCTAATAATGAACTGAAAATACTTAAAATTTATTTAATTTAGTGACCCCTCCCCCTCCAAGCTGTCACGATATAATGGTTTTTTTTTTTTTTTTTTTGTTTTCTTTTAAATAATTAACGTATTATTAGAAAACTTTATTTAGAATTGGAAATATATCTCTACAAATATAGTTTATTTGTATTCTTATTGGCTTTGTCTTGCCCAGTGCTGAGTCATAATCGCGGCTCCTGATTAATTTGAAATGGAACTATTAAAACACTTATTAATAATGGATAAATAATTTAAGATGGTGACTCACCTTGAACTCTAAAGGTGGCGAGAGCAAAACAGGTGAATGGGAAGGGAAGCAGCGTCACTTAGTACGTCACATTTATTATTTATAATAAATCCCACTCTGAGAAAAAAAACCTTGTATAAACATCCCTTATCAGGACATTCTCTGGAAAATAAAAATTTGCTCCTTGTCCTTTGGGGCAGTGGCAAAGCTCTTGTTTTAACGGTCAATGATTCGTTTCCCGTCATAGACAATAAAATTTATTTAAATGATATTGGCTGTTTAAATAAATATGAACAGAGAGATCGTCAAACTTCTATACATATTTATTGTTTACATCTCTGTCCTCCAATGCCGAGAGACAAAAAATATCGTATCTTGGCTTCATGTCCTGGACTAGGAATTGACTCCTGAGAAGCCCGCGCATGGATACATGACCCATCATTCTATTTGTACTATGATTTTTTCAGAATTTGAATATATAACAGGCCTTTTCGTGAATGAAGACACATACCTTAAACTCCAAGCCGACCTCTTCTATAAAATTACTTCAAAGAGTTTCTCTAGATCAACCTGGCAATGTTTTTTTTTTTTAATATGTTGTTGTATAAATTTTTGTCTTGTAATTGTTGTATTGCAAAGTAAATCAACGGTAACAAAGCCAGGTTTTGAAGAGTGAAGTAGTGTGTAGCTGTCAGAGGTGAGTTGTGATTTTTCCTTGAAGTGATTTGGCGAGTGCGTGGGTTACCAGGCCGGGGCCGGGCGTCCCTCGTTAGCGCACCTGACTCAAGAGCCCGTCTTTTAGCCAGGCGCCGAGCCGCATCATTCTTATGCAAATGCCATACTGCGGCCCTATTGTCAGCTGAATTATGGAATCGTCTACTCATCCATTATATTGTCCATTGTGTTGTGAGTTGTAAGCCGAGTCAGGCTGATTGGCCAGCCAAGGTCGAAGTTCAGGCCGGCCAGAGCCACCCTGCCTTGTACGGGCAACCCCAGGCACGCCCAAGCGCGGAAATAGACCTTGCCGGACCACAAAACCCAACCGATATGCTGATAACACTCTACGACCGTAGGTGGGCGGAGAGAAGGTCTAACTCAGCAATAGACCCGAGCAATATATCATTCAGAAATCTTATTATTCCAACCAACCTCAATTTTAGGATTCTTGACCTCTGTTTTCACCTAGATAAAAAATTTTCAGCTTTTTTTTATATCAATATACTGTAAAAGTGAAGTAGAAATAGAGTTTATTTCGTGATATTTTAAATTTTTTTTAATTAATAAATCAGTGATTTTCACAGTAGTTGCAAATGGATGTCACGAGCTCAATAAAAGAAATTCAAATAGGCTTTGGAATCAATAAGAAGTAGGCTACATATTTACAAAATGATTTAAATAGGGCGGTAATATTTAAAGGACAGGAGTGTATTAAAATTTCCATATTTCTTTTATTGGAGTAGCGGTTAAGACTGCTCTACAGAGATGGCCAAGCTGTTCCGTGTCGGGGTGCAATGGGTTTTTTTTAAGTCTATTCCGCCATTTGAGGTTATTTAGACTCCGTCCCTATTTATTGGTAGCCAATATAATTTAAATAAATTTTGACGCTTGGAACGGGAAACGAACCAGTGGCTTTTTTTTGGAACAAGAAGCAAAACGTGTACTTCTGAGCTGAGAGTCAGGGGCATAATATTTATGACGTTAAAAAAGCTATAATGTAAATATGTACTTTAAATATATATATTTATTTATTTATTTTAAACTTTACTTTGACTATTTCGAGATTTTTACTAGATATTAATATTATAAATTAAACATTTCTATAAATATTAATTAGATGAATAGGGTATAAAATTTATTTAAATAAAAATCAATCATATATTGGCTAAATATTCTTTGCAATGAGTAAATTTTCCATTTACATTTAAAAGACAGTAACTTATATAATGATAAATTAGAATTCAATTGAATTTCTGAAGCCCCATTTGGCGTAGGCTAACTTTCCCTTTAAAAAATTTGAAATCGATCAATAAACCAATTTTAAATATTAATATGATATTTTATTATTTATTTCCATTGAAAGGATAAGTAAAGACAGAATACAAATTTTACTTAGGCCCCTCCATATAGACAATATATAGTGCATTTTGATTATGGAGTACGAACACATAGTCTTTTAAGTATCCTAGTAGAACTTATCCTGGAATACCAATTCAATAGGGTCTGGATGCTTGAACAATGGAGATGAGGCTCCAGCCTGCTAACTCAGCATACAAATCTGAGCAATTTCTCTTTTCTAATGGGAATACAAACTCTTTAAGATTTAATTTTATAAGAATATCTTATTGTTTTCACTAGTATGATATAATGTTGTTCAAAATTTTGATTATGAGATTAAATATTTTCAGAAAAATCACTTAACGAAGATAATAAAGAGAAGAAATGTACTTATTCTTTCTTTAGAGAAAAGGAATTTAAAATATTTAATATTACAAAGAGGAACACAGCGCAAGAAAGATATATTACAATGAAAATTCAAGACATTACAACTCCAACTAATTTTTTTGTCTTTCGGCTTTGAAGGTCATATAGTTAGTCGATAAATTTATTAAAATTAATTGGTAGCAATCATTTGAAATAAATTTTATCTCTCAGTGCAGGAAGCAAACCAGTGGATTATGAAAAAGAGTCTTGTCTCTACTTGAAGAGACAGGAGCAACCCAAACAAAATAAACTTAATATATTAAGATGATAATTATATTTATTATTCGTTTATCCGACCTAAGATATAAATTTATAAATTTATTCCTTCGAGGATATCAGCATGCATTTTTCGAAGCAATTTTTAGGATTTTTATAACATTTTTAAAAAATTTGAAAAATTTTATTCTTGATTTATGAATAATCTATTTTTAGCTATTCATTTTTCTAATTTTTTTAATTGGGAAAAATAAAAAAAAAGCAATAAAATTTTTTTTAATATTAAAAAAAATTCTGCTTTTCATTAGAAAATTCCGAAAGTAATTCTTATAATTTATAAGCCGACCTCCCTGGCAGGAAGATAAAATTGCGTAGATAGACTCATACCATATTTAATTAAAACTTTTTTGAAATACTGCCCTGTTCCAGTTAGCAGATTTAATTGAGTGCAGAACGAAAAGCGCCTTTGCAGATGCAATTTTAATTAATCTATCCTTTTAAGACTTAGCTCTCGATTTATCTTTCGCATTCATCTTAATTCCTCGCATCCAAACGTGTCGAATGAATTTCCATTGTCTTATGGCCAAATGGCAAAAATAAAAACCAGACTTTCATTTCGAACAAAGTCAAGTATAGGGAAAAACAGAAAAAACATTAATGGTTGTGGCATTTGACTGAAACGAACATTTCTTTGTCCTGTTTTTAGGTCGTAGTTAATTTTAAAAGTTAAGCAAGTCTTTCTGCCCATGTCCATGTATTTAACAACCGCTTTTTGCTGAACTTAATGAAGGAAGCTTCAATAATAATTCAAAAGTACTTAGGAGTCATGAAATCTGCTTCTTGATTTTTTTTTTATTTATATTCACAATAAAGAAAGAAAAAATACCTTTAAAAGATACTTAAATATAAAAAGATTCCAAGGAGAGATATTTAAAAGATTAAGTCAGAAATCCTTGAAACAAAAAATGTAATCTAAATAACTAAAAATAAAAATTAACGAAGTATGTAAAGAAATTCATAATTTTAATTCTATTTGATTTTAATGAAATTTATTATCAAATAATGTTTAAATTACAAAAAAAAAAAAAAAGACAAGAAAAATAATGACATTTTGCGTGTGCATTTTGGATTCAATTGCCGACTTGTTCAGAAATGTACATTCTCTTCGAGGATCACTAACCGATAAGTCTTGGGAATAAAAGTTGAAGAAAGATAGAAAGGAGGGCTTGACGATGATGAACAATTCAGCATCTTACGTATTGAGTTAAAGATATATGTTTTTCATCATTCAACAACGCCTTAAACGAAGAAATTTATAAATCAGACCAGAAAAGATAATTTTTATTTTATAAAATAATTTAATAAAAAATTGTTAAAATTTAATTTACACGTACCCTACATCCATTCATTCACTGGTAATTAGCAAAGTTTCCTCCTTATTGGTGTAATAATAAGAAAGACAAACAATGAAACCAAAAATACCATTAGAAAAATGATCAGTAATTATTTTGAAAGAGTCGGAAGATGGCTATTTTTTTGTCAGTTAATTTATAAAAGCAATAATTTAAAGCACGCTATCTATTTCGGAACAAGCTACTAATTATAATTAATTTAAAATAGAATTTTAGTAGTATTAATTTCACATAATATTAAATTTATAAAATTGTCATAAAATCCTACTTCCGTCATTAAAGATTTTATGTATACATAAATCTATTTTAAAGTAGGCTATTAATGAAAGTAAAGAAATTAAGAATTATAATAAAACTAGAGGCGAGATTGCCATCAACTTTTCATCTATCATACAAAAGACGTATAGTAGTTTTTTTCAGCATCTGAGACCATATAGTCTTGAAATGATACACAATATATGTATTATGATACCTACTACTGATATTACAATATTATGATTTACAAATATAAATTTTTCAAAAAATTGTCATTTCCTCCTGAATCAAAAATAAATAATGTTCTATTCACTATTCACTGTTGATTTACTTTGTTACTTTCTAAGGAGATTTAACAACTACATATGTATCGCTCTAGAGTAGCTCTGGAGCAATTAATCGAAAAATCAATGAGTTGGCTGGCCATTATGATTCCCTATCTTCAACCAAATACGAACTTGTTTATGCATACCATGGTATAACCTAATTGGTAGACAATTTATTATTAGAATTATATATATTATTAAATATCAATATATACCCAAATTATTTATTATTACTTGAAATCATCCGTCAAAATGACGAAAATTCCGATGTCGATACCTCGTGTAACTTTTGATTAGTATATCACATAGACGGAAGCAATGGACAAAGCGCAGTAGATTGTGATTAAATGAGTTTGAAATTGAATTTAAATACGATTTGTTTTTTCTGTAGTGTGAATAAACATATAATAAATTAGACGATGTCATGCAACATCCCTTTGGAGATAACAAATGATAGGTTGTTATGCCCTTTATTTATAAATGTTAATGTATCAACAAAATGACACCGAGTTTTTTGGCCCAGCAGGACATTGGTGCAGTTTAAATGTCAGACGCCAGTGAACTGTCTATATTAGAACAAACCTGGCTTTTATTTACAAACATTCTTGGTCGGCTTAGCCGTCAGTTGATTTTAACAAAACCTGTCGGCTTTGAAACACAATTAGAACTCACTATTTGTTACGAAATGCACACCTCAAAACAATGCCTCACAAACACCTAATAATTCTCTTTTATTATAGTGAAATGTTTTTGTTCCTCAACTTGGCTGTAATTTAAAGGTATAAAGTTTTTCAGGCTATCTTTCTTTGTCCCTTATAAAATCATCATATTTTATATTTTCTAATTAAAATATTTTCTTGACTGCGTCTTCTCAGGCTTGTATATTTCTCCTGGATGCACCCTAGGGACTTCTCAAATCCCGTAAAAAAAATATAAAAAAGATTTTATGAGATTTACCTTATTTTATAACTTCCACACTAATTTCTACATTCAAGTATGGATTTTTATTTGAATATTTAATTAAAAAAAAAAAAAGTGATGTATTCTCTATAAGTAATGAAAAAAGTGACATAAAGTATGCCTAACTTCTTTGGTTTGTTAATAATAAAGGTATTTACAATAATTTAATTTAATTTAATTTAAGATGTTGAAAAATATTATTTTAGATAGAGTGAAATTTTTGCAATTTTTTTTAAGGGGAGGAGTAAATGACAATTGTTGAAAATATTATATATTTATACAATAGTTGTCGAATAATTATTTGGGTCCAGTGATTGATTATATTTAATAATTATCTGAATATTGGGTGGACCTCTTTTCGAGTCCTAAAGATTAGAGCCCGCCTGCCGTATTTTTGGATTATTATAACAATAATAAATAATAATAATATTTTATGTATTTTATAATTGTATTTTTCATGGCTAATTCATTAAAAAGGAATTTCATGTAAAAAATTATCCTTGGTTCATTTATTAAAAAAAAAATATTTGCTTTTGGGAAGAATTCGTTTCATTAATTTTCATAATCCGTCACTTGAAATCCATATATAATGTATTATTGGTATAAAAAAATAAATAAACAAACTCTCTTTTGTTTTCTCTTAGTTAATATTAAAAAGAGCAGCATAAAATCTAAAAATAGTAAATTTCATGTTAATTTTGGCTTTCGTGTACATATTTTAATTATCTATTAAGACGAAACAAAAGATTGAGTTTATTTTTTTTTTTTTTTTTATGCGCCTAATAATTAATTCCTGGTATTTCTTTGTTAAAGAACTCCAAGTCATTTTGTAAGTTTTAATATCCAAATTGTATTTGTTGTAAGGATGCATAAATACAGTAGTTATCTTGGGACTAACTGGCATCTGGCAAAGATAGCATTTAAATCAATAGCCTCAATTAGTTCAATTTAAAACCGAATTAATTTCCAAAGCATAATTTATCTCTATCTTAATGATCGTGGGTTCAAATCCCTACAAGGCAAAGATTCCTCCGAAGAACTTCGGCAATCTCGTCCAACTTGTCCCAGACGAGGACAACAACCAAGGATACTCGTAAGCAAGAACAATACGACTTGCCAGTATTTTTTGTCCCATCTTTCGACATCGACACGTAACTTTTAAAAGATAACGTCTTGCAATTTGCATTCTCTCCTTTTTCGGTCTTCGGAGGGGAAAATCTTTTTTTTTTTTTGGAGACAACAATATTATTTAAAAAATTTAATAAATACATTATGTTATAGGCTCATTTTCAACCAGTGGCGTTAAAGAGGTGGTGGCTTTTGCAAAATTTTTTGTCAGATGAAACTTTTTTTTTTCAATTTTTCTAATTATATATTTTTTTCCTGATCATCTTTAATTTTCTATAATTATTGGTATTGTTGATTTTGGTGTCAAACACCATACCGTATATGTATTTTCAAATATATTTTCTTTTAGAAATGGCAACTTTTATTTGTTAACATTAAATAAACAATTTTTTTCACTTTTTTCATTGTATAAAATACGTTTTAACTAAGCATTAGGTACAATTTCGAAATGAATTTTACATTAAAAATGAAATGAAATTAAAGAATTTTTCACTTTATATATACCAACCAAGATCAGCTCATTAAAAAAATTTTTTTAATTTATTGATATGCTAAAAAAATAGTAGCGTTTTTTAAATCAAGTTTATGAACTAGTGACTGTTATGATTAGATGGAAGGAACTGGGCAGAAGCTGCCAAAAGAAAAACCTTTGTATGCTTATTCAGTCACTGTGAGAGGTTTAATTTTATTATATTAATGTCTCATAGTGACTAAATAATCATACGAAGGCCCTTCATTTGGCTGCCTCTGCCCAGTTTCTTCCAAGAATTTTTTTAAATTCAATATAAAGCTCCAGCAAAACTTAAAAAATTAGTAGTAAGATTCTATACGTTAAAAAGAATGTTCATGTATTGAATAATTTGAAATCCGATGTAATACGTTTATGTTAATAATTAGATAAGTTAATATTCTATTATCATCTTAACAAATATATATTTTGAGATTTCATTTGTTAAGACCATCAATCAAATAAATTTTCTAGAGTGAAGTTTTTTGCTTAATAATGATGAATAAGTAAATTTTGGAAAATAAAAGCTTAATTTGTTTTGATGTAGGTCTTATTTCAATACCAGTGCAATACAAAATCAATTAGATGCATTGTTTCAAGAATTATTTCGGGAGATTTTAAAATATTTATATAAAATATAAAGTTTTTATAGAAAAAGGAGATAGTGACTGAATATTTGATAACGCAGGCGACGGCAGCTAAATAAAACAGAAAAATTTTAAAAATCTTATTTTTAAGGTATAATAGTCAACGTTTCGAGCGATTTTTTCGTTTTTATTCAGGACAATTGGTACCGAGATTTTAACATTCCCTCAGTTATTCTTAAAATTGTTCTGAAAAAGTTCTGAAGAATCTGTTGAAACTTAGACAATTTAACATATTAAAAACAAGATTTTTAAAATTTTGCTGCCTTCCATCATTCTTCGTTATAAAATACAAAGTAATTTTTAATTTGGGGCTAATGTTTATTGAGTCATAAACCAATAAAGGCTACACAGGTGCCTAAGAGTTAGAGACCCTAATTAATTTTTTTTGTTTAACGAACTCAAAATTTAAGATAATATATTATTATATGCTTTTTGTAAACCCCCCCTCCCCTTCACTTTCTTTTCAAGATTTTAACCTTTTAATTTGTTTACTTACTCTTTCACACAAAGAAAAACAAATTCATCAAGTCTTGTTCAATAAAATTATTTTCTCATTTTAATTTGTGAATAATAATAAAAATGTCAGCAGTCACAGTTAAAAATTTAATGAGGTAAAATAGGATTCATAAGGCCGTTAAAAATATTAAAAAGTTGTTGTGCATTTATGTGTATTTTAATTAATGATCAAATAAAAATAATTATAGATGGATTAAATAAAAATCATATGATTTTATTATCAAGTTTCGGAGCTACTTCTTAAAGGAAGAGTTTGTAAGAAGTTTGGAAATCATTTATCAATTTTTAGAATCTTTAGCAAAAATTTTTTTCTCTAAATGATCTGACTTTCAATTAAAAATTATATTCCTTATAATAGAGCTAAAGTTCTTTCTCATGATCTAAGAGTGAGTGGTTCGCTTTCTGTCCTGATTGACTTGATAAAAGGATAATGGATATCGTTAATTTTATTTATATCAGATATATGACTTCAGATGCAGAAAGACAAAAAAAAAAAAAATAAAAATTCATATAATAATAACGTTAATAATTTGGTTAAATTATTATTATTATGTATTACGAAATTTTTAGTTTGGATAATTAAATCAAAAAGAAAATGCAAGAAGGAGGAGATTCTTTGTCCAGGCTGAGAGCTCTTAAGATGGCCTCACCTCAAGAGGCCGACACGGATTCCCATTTAAGAGTTCCATGTCAGCCCCGGTAATGATATAGTAAAATACAAATATGGCCATGCTGGAATGTCATAAGTTTGCGGTGCCAAATTCGCCGACCTCCTCTCGCGACAAGCACATTTCTCCATTTCGGCTTTTCCATTTCATTTTAGGCGATATATAATTCAAGAAAATAATTGCCGCAATCTTTTTTTATGCAAAAATAAATCTGATAGCGTTGAAAGATATTTTCTATCTAGAGAAACTAAAAACCTATCAAAAAGTTTAAATTAAAATAGTAATAGTATATATTAATAGAAATATATTAGGTATATTCTAGTTATAGTCTCTTCTCTAAATCTAGAGATTTAGATAAATAAATTTGTTGTCTTTATATTCAGGGAGATGAGATTTATAACATTGAGAATGGTCTAAACCTGGGGGCGAAACGTCAACCGTGAAGGCAACAAATTAAATAAAATTCGCTGCTTGTCTGATTTTCTGACTCCACAGCCACAATTCTTTGTTTAAATAATTTCTCATTGACATGGGGATTTGAAATTTTGTATATATTAGCTATAAATATTGAATATGTTATGAAAAATAAAAGCATCAGATAAAACTCTTTGTAAAGGGGGATACAAAAGAGTTAAGACCGCTTGGCTAAGTGCGCTCTGAAATTTTTATTAATTATGAGACTGCTTCCCCTTATTAAAGTTATATTAATAATAATATATTTAAAAATAGGCAGCAAAGTTCCCTTCCCTTTTAGTCATCGCTAATCAAATTCTCTTGAAAAATAAGATAGCTGCTTTACATCCCTTTTGAGTAAGCAAGTCAAGTGATGTTGTTTGATAAATAAATATTTTTACTAAGTAAATTTAAAATATTATATTGGCTCCAATAAACATAAATAAATAAATGCCCAGACTAAAAAATTTAATTAAAAAAAGAGGAAAAGTCAAATGGATTTAATAAAATTTCAGAGTTTTCTCTCTATGATGACGAATTTTTATGCTCCCACCCAGTGGATTATTATAAAAATTGGTCCATGGCTGAAGAGAAAAGTCTTATTATCACCGAATTTCAAAAAATTTGGCCCAACGGATGCGTGGTGCGCAATAAATTTTAGGGGTCCTTTTTTATCAGATCCGATTCAAATTTTAAAAACGTCTTTACCAGTTCTAAGTCTATAAATTTGTGAGGTTTCAGCCTTTTTCGATGAGTGGTTTCAGAGATATAACCCGAAATAAAATCTACCCACATATCATATGCACATTACGATTTTTTTTGCATTTTCGTTTTGACTTGAAACATAAAGATATTTTTAAAAATTGGAGGTCAAATTTTTTACGATCATAATACTTTCCCTTACTATTATATATAATAGTGTGGGAAAGTAAAATGAGAAGAGTAATTAAATGCCCAGATATGTAATTTTAATCCTTTTATAATATTTAATAGCACACATTTAAAAAATTATAAGAACTCTGGCGTAATCGCTAGTTAAAAAAGGGTGTTCTTAAAAATAAATAATCTATGTGTTTTATGTAATATTTTTTAAGAAAAATTTCTCTTATAAGTGACGAGGACGAAAAAGATTTAAAAAATTAGGTCGGAACATGTTATGATTAAAGTTTAGAGAACTTCAAGTAATCTCTATCAAAGGGGGTTCTGCCAGCTCTTAAGATAAATATAGTTCTTTTCTGACTAATATTAAATTAAAATCTTATGGAATATATATTTAATAAGGTAGCGGTTAGGGACATCTTCAAAATTTCATATTTCGATATATCCGCCATATGTCTATTTTTGAAGCGATAGTATTATCGATCCATATTTATTGAAACTAAAAGGTATCCAATTACCTATTTAGTAAAGTTTTGTTTCTCTCTTATGGCTGGGAAGCCATAAAACCCTAACTAGAAAAGAAGAAAAAATATACATTTTGGGATTTTTTTATAGAATAACAAATTTATTTATTTTACTTAAGTCCAAATTTGACTTTGACTTGCAAAATTGACGCAAAGAAAGAATAATTGAGAGTTGAATCTCAGTCTTTTCGAGGCATAGGTACGTTTCTAGTACTAAGGCACCGGCCACTGACTCACACCAGCTCATACTCCGTCTTTAGTTATCACATCTTATGATATAAATCTAAAAATTTTAATAAAAATAATTGATATATATAAAATATATTATTTGGTTTTGTTTTACTCCATTTATCAATTTAATGAGGTCTGGATAATTAGTATCGTAAAAAACAATTATATATCGTTTAATGTCTATATGAACTCAGATGCTGAAAAGACAAAAAAAAATCAATTTAATTAAACAATAAATAATAATGATGAAAAAATTGACATTATTCCTTATTATTATAATCGGATAAGAGGATACAGTTATTAGTAACAAATCCTTATAACAGATAATATTACTAGAATAATTGGTTAAGAGAAGTTTAAAAATATCTCAGCAATTTAGAAAATTCCCTTAGGCCTTCTTTTAATGGTTTCTAATCAGTAATCATCTTTTAAACATGTTTATCCTATGATATAGCTACTACTAATACTAATAGGAGAGGAAAAATATTTCTACTCATTTAAAAGACTTGTGTCTCTTTGTTAAAAATGTTTAGATAAGTAAAAAAAATATTTGTCTTAAAATAATGTATTATTATACATTATTGTTTTAAGTTTTTGTTTTTATTTCCTTCAAGTATTCAAATCAAATTTGATATGCCTAGATGAAAGATGACCATTATTTGATTATATTTATAGTGGTGTATATATGTGTCTGTGGACAAATTTTCGCCATTTAATCGTCTATTAATCTACTTAAAATTAGAGATTTTGGATCTTTTATTGGTTTTCTTAATTAGGCTCCATCAAAGTTTAGACGATAACACCAAATGGGAAGCGTGAATATTTGATTAATTATTATATAATTTAGGAAAAAATTTTCAAATAAAATTGATTACTATTCTTTTTTTTTTTTTTTTTTTTTTTAATATTTTATTAAATTTTTGAAAAAAATTATTTGAAAAACAAAAAGAACTAAAAATAGAGTATTTTTAATTTTCTAATTTGTACTGGTTGGCTATTTGCTGACCATATCAGTATATTTTATATTTCTTTGTTGTCTATAAATTCTAAGTGACAGGGAAAAAAAATTTTAGTTTCTTTCTTCAAGTTTTTCTTTTAAACTTTTAGTTTTCTAATTTTCCCAATTGTTTTTTTTTTTTTTTTTCAATAAATAAAAGCGGAAAAGTTTTGTTTTTAAATCTAAATCTAAACAAAGCATGAATAACTTGGACATGCCAGACAAGAAGTGTGAGTGAAATGGCGTTTTTCGGAAACGACTAGAGAGGGAGAGAGAGTTGAAGAGGGCCGCCCCGAAGGCCCTTGTTCGATCCCCGGGGCTCTTAAATCACCCTCGGAACGAGACTTCGTGGGTGGCGGCCTCGGTATCTGAGGCCATCAAGGCCGCATTGCGATATCACAAGCCGTTCATTAATGGCGACCTTAGATACATTTCTCCAGGGTGGAGATTTTTATTACCCATTGATTCAATTGTTTTCTCGATTGATCTATTCATAAATCACTCATTTTCTTTCTTTATTTGGAAATGGAGTTTCTAATAAGATAAATCAGAAGAAGAAATAAAACGTTGTCTAGGTGGTCTTAAGTTCTGAGTTATGTGACGAACGAAATATAATATTTTTTTACAAGTATTATTATTTTTTTCTGAGTCCCTCTTATAATCAAAAGAAAACAAAGAAAATTTTTGTTTAAAAATATACTGGGAATTTCGAAAAAATAATCACTTAACTTGTTAAGTCAGCGCTTCACAGTCTGTGGGGCGCGGGATAACAAAAAAAGGGGAGGGGGGAAGGCCAAAAAAATCGAAAAAAGTTATTATTGAAACCAAAATAAAAATATATTCTGTTAAAAAAAAATAGTTTTCTCATCACCATGTGGATCCCCATCTTCCGGACTTTTAAAATTAAATTAAAAATAAAAATTTTAATAAAAAATAAAAAGTAAAAGTTGTTACACAACTGATCAATTTAAATTTAATTGTTTATAAAATAAAAAAAAAAAAAATAAATTCAAATATAGTTTAAAGTTTCAAATATGCAAAGAGAATATACAAAAAAAAAAAAAAAACCCGTCACTATGAACATATTTCAAATAAGAGA
>JAAAKE020092465.1:0-42041 GCA_010014785.2 Anisolabis maritima | reverse complement strand
TTAAGGAAAGTTGAGTGATGTGGTATCACACCAGATTTTTTGTTGGGTGGCCCCCTTGGTAGCCGATTTACAATTTGATTTATATTTTTAAAAATGTATGGTTTGTGTGTATTATTTAATTATTTTATCAATATTATAAAAAAAAATTTAATTAAATTAATTTAATTAAATTAAAATGATCTTAAAGATCAACCTATTTATTATATTATATCTACATATAATTTTTGGAGGATAAATGTTAATACATTTCAAAGATCATCTAATAACTAATTGATTTATGAATTTTTAATTAAAATCTTTAAAGCAAATTTTGAGAAAATCAAAAAAAGTAAATCAGTAAAGTACTCTTTGACCGATTTTATTAAAAAACTTCAAGATGCATGCGACGAGGATACCAAGCTTAAATATAAAATTTCATTCTTGTTTTGTTTTTGAGGAATTTTGTTCACAGGCACACATAGACAGACCATTTTGTGAGATATATTTTTTTTAACTCAGGGGATCTCAAAAGGTGTATTTCAGTTAAAATCTCGGCATCGATTTTTTTTGGGATCGGAATACTTTCTCCCTATAATTTAAATATATACATAGGTAGCCGTTCAAAGTACAGCCAACTTAAATTTATTTTGTTTAATATCTTTGAATTTAACATAAATCCTTCTTTGCTTGTTTTGACAGAGGCCAGCCAGCGAGGTGCATGTGGTCCATAATGTAAATTGAGAGTCCCACACTATTTTGAAGTGGAAAATGATTAATACAAATTAAAAATTATCTTATTTATTATATGTTCAATTTAATCAAAATCGTTAGAATGGTTTAAGAGAAATTGACAAAAAATCTATAAGAGTAAAGAGGGCCCAACACAATTTTGGGGCAGATAAGAGTTAATATATTTCAAAGATCATCTAATATATAATAAATATATGAATCATATGAATCATAATAAATATATTAATCAAAGCAAATTTTGAGTAATTAGAAAAAACCCAAAAAAGTAAAGACCTAGTTACCTGTTGGCCGATTTTATTGAAAAGCTATGAGTTTCATGCGAAAGTATAGCTTAAACATAAAATTGCAGCCTCGCATGTTTCTCGTTTTTGAGAAATCTTGTTCACAGACACAAAGTCAGACACACAGATAGACCATTTTGCGAGTCCTTACTTTCTCTTTCTAAAATCTATATGAAATATATAGTGAGAAAGTATTACGATAGCCAAAAAAATCGATGTAGAGATTTCAATGGAAATATACTTTTTAAAGCCCCCTGAGTCTAAAAAATATGGTGTGATTAAACGGGTTAGAGTAGTTTAAGAATTAGAGCGGTTACTCGATCCGTTTACCCGATGAACGGCAAAACACTACATAAGGTGTGGTCCCCAAATAATTTTTGGGAAAAAGGGTTAATACATATCAAAGATCATCTAATAAATAATCGTTTGAGAGAATTTTGAGAAAATTGAAAAAACTAAATTTGTCTTTTGAATGTTTTTTCGTTTTTGAGTTATTTTGTTAACACACGGATAGCAGACCATTTTTGCGAGATAAACGTGTATTTCGCAGAAATCTCGACATCAAAATTTTTGCGAACAGAGCAGGAAGAGTCTCTAAATACTATAGTTTACATCTAAAGGTGAGAGAAAGTATAAAGAAAAACTAAGACCATACAAGAAAAAAAAATTATATTGCCCTTTCTCCTCCTTAAAACTCAGTTATGCTAGCCCAAACAAGAATTCTGGCTCCACTACACATACGAGAGTCAAATAATGTTTTATAGAACATAATTCTTGTTCATTCCATCAAAAATTTGTCACATTTGTGATTTTATCTTCCTGTGAATCGGTCGATCAGGAAATATATATTAATAAAGTCTTTTATATATTCCAATGTAATAAAGATTGAATTGTAAAGAAGAACATATAAATTTGTGAAATTTTTTTAAATATATCGTTTTATAATTTGACATGAAGAGTTTTTTTTACTCACTTTCTATCCGGCAAGAGGTTTCGCCATCTGGACAAAAAGATGTGCCACAATGTATCAATTCGCACATTCCTGTCATCTGATGTTGTCCATCAAAGTGGGTCTGGATAAATAGAAAAAACAATTTCCGTTGAAGCTAAGACAATATATCCTTGCCTATAATTTTAATACCAAACAATGTTGTTAAACAAAATGTTACAATTATATATTGATATTAGTGAATCTTGATATAATAATATAAAGGGGAAAGGAAAAAGTAAACAAATGGTTTGAAAAATCTTATTCTTATTTAAATTTTATAGTTGTCAATAATGCTACATTACTTTTTTATAACACGAGTCCAGCTGAAATGGGACTTCATTTACAGTTCAAATCTCTTTTAATAATTTTCTTTAGCTAAATTTTTTTTTGGGATATGGAAGCATAAGGTCCAACGGACCTATAATGACCAGTAGTCACATGCAACCAGGAAGAATGGGAGAAGGGGAGAATGGAAAAGGTGCTTGTTGAGGTTGAATTTGAAAGTTTGGAGTTTATAGGTTTTAGAGAAGATAGTAGCAGAGAAGTTATTCTAATCACGGGAGGTTATGGGGATAAAGGAAGACTGGATTTGACTAGTTCTACTAGTCGCGACTTTAACGACCTGGGGATGTTGGGACGATGATTCCCTTGTATTGCAGACAATTGTCGCTTTGGGAGGAATGATGGACTTTAATTCAACAGAACATCGACCATGGTAATACCTGTAAAAAAGTATCAATGCAGAGACACTTCTGTGGTCAAGGGGCTGCAAGTAGGCAGTTAGAGAATCGTCTCTGATCAGTCTCACCACACGCCTTTGAATTACATCAAGTGAAGAGAGAGCCTGCTTAGAAGCCCCTCTCCATAGGTGGGACCCATACTCAAGACACGGACGAATCTGAGCCTTGTATAGGGTTAGAAGTTGATGAGGAGAGAAATAATGCCTGATCTGAAGAAGAAGCCAAGCTTCCTAGCAGGAGGCGACCGCAGGAATATGGTCATTTCAATTATTTCTTCGATTAATTCTCCAATCTTTGCTAGGTTTTTCCCGATTGATCTCATCCATTGCTGGCCTTTATATATTTAACTCGATACATTTTTATACTCAACCAACCTCCATTTAATATCTTTCCATTTTCTACCTTCTGTTTCATTTGTTTCCCTTGTTTTTAGTTTATCTTCTCTTTTATATATATATATCCGAAATTCGATCCTTTTTATATTACTTTTTATTTTTATTTTTTAATATCCGAAGACCGGATTCCTTTATTTTTCCTTTTATTTTCAAGTCAACTAGCAAGACTTCTCAGTATTTTTTTATATTATAATTATTCCTTTGTTGTTTTTTTTTTTTTTTTTTTTGATTACGAAAAGTAATATTTTTTGTAAATATACAAATTTTTTTTGTTTGTGTTACTGGCGAAATATATTTCCAGTTATCAAAATTTATATCTTTACAATGGAATTGTGTGTGAGTATAAAAAAAATGCAGTCCACAAGCCCTCCGATTCCTAATTTCACAATCTATCGGCTTGAAATAATTTTTATCGAAATGACCAACACGTAATTTATTCTCTGGTTAATATCTATGAGCCAGAAAGTTTCTTACACTTAATAAGCAATATATAGGCCTCCTTCCACTACTAAGGAGGCCAATAGCATAAATTCCAATGAGGAAGGGAAAAGAATTGAATCTGTTCAGACTCCAGGATTTAAAATCATCTCTTACTATATGGAAGCTCTATTAAAACTAAATTCTTTATATTAAACGAATAATGGTTGTTGTTTCCACTCTGTGTGTGATTCTATGTTCATCCAGATGTATTTAATCTAAATTGTTATGAAGCTATAAGATAATACATGTTATGTTTTCTACTGTTTTTTTCCTACTCTTATTTTTGTATATTTTATTCTTTATTTACACAAACTTGTAAATATATACCTATAATGTACAATGTATAAATCATATACATCCACTACTTTGTATGTACTCATGTACTTGAAAAAAAATTATAATAAAATACATCGCAGAGTTACTAACCCAAGGGGACCCTTGGAACATCAATCAGGGTGATGAGTGATTATTTTGATATACATTTTTTTTATAATATAAAATTAAAAAATATTAAAATTTCAATGAAAAATATATTTAATTTTCGAACAAATTAATTATTTTATCATATATTTTAAGAATTGATATAAATTATTAGAAAAAAAAATTAATTAATTTATTAATAATGATGTAAAATTATCAAGAAATTGAGTTTTAAAAAAAATATATAATCTGGAAATACCATGATTATCTTGTCTTGCCCAGTCTTCTTCCATGAGGATTATTCATTATTTCACCGAGAGTCGGTGTCGCGATACTCCAAAAGGAGTATTTATTCAGCGAGAGACGCCATTGCAACTACTACGAGGAGAACGATTTCAGCCAGGGTCGTTTTTTCGCCCAAGAAGAGAATTATTTAAAGCAGAGTCCCCGTCGCGACGTCCTGGAGAGAATTCATTCAGAGAGGGTCGCCGTCGTCTTTCATCACCTTACATCATCATCGACGGGCAGTCCACTATTATTTTTGTAAAGGTCAGGAATCATATTTAAATTTAAAGACTTTTATTGTTTTTTTGCTGGCAATTCTTGAAAAGCCCTTTAAACATTCTTTTCTTTTAAAACAAACCTTACTATCAATTTTTAAAAACTATTCTTCACGTCTTAATCCATTCAATTTTGTGTAAGCTATCTGTCGAATCTGTTTATCAATATCAAATTCATTTATGTTCTTTTTTTGTATTATATTCTCATGATTGTTTGTTTGCCCCTGAATCTTCGATTTGGTTAAGAGAGGAATATTGTTTTCTATTGACTGCCGATTTGATGCGCCTCTGTTCATTTTATTATCATCAACTTATCAGCTTTCTCTTTTATTCTGGGGGTCCGGGATTTCTTCCCCTCGACTTGCCCTGGACTTTAACTGTTATCATGGTCTCCATTTATTTTTGAATTGTATTGCTCAGTCCACCTCATCACAAAGTCGTTTTTCTGTTCATTATTCATTAATTATCTCATCTCTCATTATTTATCTATTCATTTATCACATCTCTCACTATTTGTTTAAACATACCATCATTCATTCATTTGTTTATATTATATTTCACTACTTATTTAATCATACCACTATTAATTTATTTATTTATCTCATCTTTTCCTTTCATTATTTATATAATCATATCATTATACACTTATCTATTTATTTAATATTCTCCTCTTACTATTTTTTTAATCATACCATTATAAAATATATATTATTATCATCACTTTCTCTATCTTATTTATCTATTCATATTTCACTAATACACTCTCTTTTTATTTATTCATTTTATTTTATCTACATTTTATCATTTATCTGTTCCCCTTTAGGGATTTTGAATGGAATCCATTTTGTGTGCCATGTCCTTAGTATATGTCACGTTAACGCTCATTCACTATGTGCTCACCTTGACGAATTCAAGGATTCTTTCGCTGCCAACAGATTTCAGTTGGCGTGCGTGAGCGAGACTTGGCTTAGGCTTCTGTTGGGTCGATCGTTGTGAAAATCAAAAACTATAAGTTGTTTAAGTGCGATAGACCGACTAGGATTGGGGAGGGGGGATGTGTGCCTGTTTACATCATGAATATTCTTAGATGCCTTAAGTTGACTTCCTCTCGTGACTGGTCATCATCCTTGTGGAGTATTTAATGTTGGAGGTCGCCATCGGGGACATCTTGTTGTTCGTGGCGTTTGTTTATAGACCTCCTATGGTGGAATTTTTTCCGACTTTGAGAACCTCTTGCATGAATACTCATCGTTGTATTCTGAAGTAATTATTCTAGGAGATTTCAATACTGACCTAAATTCGGAATCAGCCGACAGGCATTATTTGTGCAATTTGTTCTATTGTCTGGGTCTCACAATGGTTCCGTTGAGCTTTACGCATCACATGTCTAGTTCCCATAACTGGTTGGACCTGATAGTGGTTAATGACTCGATTCTTGAGAGGACTACGGAGGAGGGGCACTATCATCTTCCATTTTTGTCGGCACATGATCTAATTTATATGAAACTTAATATTTCCGTTCCGGAGGTCAAACCCTTGACCTTTTCATATCTATATTTCAAAAATTTTAATTATAACTACTTTCTGGATGAGTTGGAATCCACCGATTTTTCGCAGATGTTTCGCGAGAAGAATATTGATTCCAAAATTAGCCACTTGAATAATATTATATTGAAGCATTTCGAGAGACTTGCTCCCATGAGGAAATGTCAAAACAAACGGCCCCTTGTGTCATGGATTAACGATAGGATTAGATGTTTGATGAAAAAGCGCGACTTACTTAGAATATGGGCCCTGAGGATAGGCAATCCCGTATTTCAAAAACAGTTCAGGAGGGTTCGCAATAGGGTAACGGCTCTTATCAAAAAAAGCAAAATACTACATTTCGAACAACTGTTCGCCACAAACAAGAACATTTCATTCCTATGGCTAAGACTAACAAGAAGCAAGGCTAAATGCCCACTCAGTGTCGATGTGGAGGATCTCAACGAGTACTTCGTTTCAGCGTCCCAGATTCCTGTAAGAGGCAATCATTAGAACTTGGAGGTAGTACCATTTTCGAGAGGTCGGCGTATGATGTCGACAGGTTCTATTTCTCACATATTGAGCAGGAGTTGGTTTTCACCTGCCTAGCCAAATCACGTTCGCAAGCGGTGTGCACTGATAATATCCATTAAGATGATCTAACTCTGTGCCCTTATCCTGTACTGATACACATTTTTGGCAGCTTTCTTCAAGAGGGTTGTTGTTTTCCCGGGGCATGGAAAATCTCGGTAGTTGCCAGAAAGTTTCACAGCACACAGTCCCCTCTTCTCAGGGTGAACGACGATATAAGAGTGGCAATAGATCGGAGGAAGGTCTCCATCTTAGTGCTATTTGATCTAAGTAAGGCATTTGATTCTGTAGACCATAATCTTATGATGCGTTGTCTTGAGAGAGCGGGCATGTTCGGTTCGGTTTGGAAGTGTTTTTTTTTTCCATATTTTAACGACAGGGTATATATAATATTTCAGCCTCATATGTTTTTTTCTTTTTTGAGAAATCTTGTTCACACACAGAGATCCACAGACAGACAGACCCATTTTTTTCGACTCAGAGAACCTCAAAAAGTTGAAATCTCAACATAGATTTTTTTTTTGGATCGCAATACTTTCTCACTATATATTTCATATATAAGTAAGAGAAAGTAGCTAGAAACCAGTGGGTTGAGTCTAGTCACTCACCCTTACTCTCGGAAAAGCTCGAGGGGTTCAGAGAAATCTTTGGAGCTTCTTTCTTTTCATAAATAAAAATCTTAAATTAAAAAGAATTTTACTTTTTTATATAAAATTTCTTGAGTTAAAATTTTTCTAGACGGTTTAATTATAAAAACTTCTCCGTGAAATTATATTTGAGTTACCACGATTTTTAGAAAAACGTTTCAGGTAAAGTACCACTTTCGGGTGCCAGAGGTGGACCAAATATTAACCGTGTGTTCTCCGATTTAAATATAATGTATACAATATTTGACTCGATTCACTGAAATTTTGAGTTATCGAGATTTTTAGAAAAACGCTTCAGGTAAAGTGCCACTTCCGGTTGCCGGAAATGGCCCAAAAGTTGATAGAGATCTATGATTTTGCTGTAATGCCCGTATATAAAATTTAGTTTATCTATATAAAGCGTGCTCGAGGTATAGTAATAACGAACATACACACAGACGCACAGAGTCATATAGAGATAATTTAAAAAATGATATTTTCAGACATATAGACATAATTTAAAAAATGGTATTTTCAGACTCTAGGAGGTTCAAAAGGTCAAGAACAATCAAAATCTTGAAATCGTATTTTTGAATGATTACAATACTTTCCATCAACTACGTATATAAGAAAGGAAAAATAAAAATACGGACCTTAATTTAGGGTATTCAATTATTAATTTGGTGAAATGGGAAGCCCTACACCCACCTCAAGAAAGAACACATCAGTAGGCTTCTGAACTCCATACAGCTGAAAATACACCAGCTGCTCTATAGGAAAAGATCAGGGACAAGAGTCTCTAACATTTCCTTCACCACGTTTGGGGGCTCGTCTTCCCATTTCTGATTCCGAAATGAAGGAGGAAAATTCCCCCTTCCCAATAACATCCAAATTTGGAGACCAAAATCAACTGCTTCCAAATGGTAGACTTCCTTTTTCTTCTAGTCGAACTGCCGATGAAACCAATGAGTTTGGATGGAGGGAAATCTTCTTCCTGAAGGTCAACACCTTTTCCAACAGAATGTCTTCCAAGTTCTTCATTCTTAAGAGGGATGTGAAGGGATTGAAAGAAATGTAACTTTAATGATCATACCTTAGTTAACTAGGATTAATATCGTGCAATCGAATGAGCAAGGCCTGAGGTCAAAGATAGTGGAGCTGAATATCTTCTTTTTTTTTTCTTTTTTTTTTTTGATATGGAAGGATAAGGTCCAACAGGCATATAATGACCAGTCACATGCAAACAGGAAGAACAGGAATAAGAGAGAGTGAGGACATTAAATGGTGCTTCTTGATGTTGAATTTGAAAGATCGGAGATTGTAAGTTTAAGGGTAGTTAGTAGCAGAGTAGCAGGAAGTTGTTCCAGACACGGGAGATCATGGGGTAAAAGGAAGACTGAATTGACTAATTCTACTAATTGAGAATTTAAGACATGGGGTTGTTGGGACGACGATTCCCTTACGTCACTTTTGGAGGAAATGGAATTTGGAGGAAGCACTGGAATTTCTGTTCCTTTAAAAACTGGACTAGACATTACTTGTGATATTGATATGATACTCATATATATTTATTTATTTATTACGATCAATTAGTAGTCATTTGCTTTTGAAGGCTGATAAAGCAATAAGAAGGCAGACTGCAGCAAAAAAAGAAGCCCTTGGATGCCAAAAGCAGAAAGGACAAAATTTATTCCAACCTCTTCACTCTACAAATGTACATACATTATGCGATATAATAATACTAATTAATTATAATTACAGGGTATGAGCTCTTACTATTGGCTTCTTGTGGTCAGGCCCAAAGTTGTCATTATGTAAGTATGTATGTAGATATTGTGAAGGGATTAGTAAAAAATCAATAATAATTGATTTATCCCTTCTAGATAAATTGATTTATATTTAATTAAAAACAAATTTTATTGATTAAATTTTATAATTATCTTTTTTGTGAAACTTATTTTGATTTTGGTTTGTCCATCTGGCAAACATATTTTTTATAATATTTAATTTTGATTACTTTCCTTTTGTGTAGTGCTGTGCTGCCTGGATGTTTTTGTTACAATGGTTACTCTTTATTAAGAGCAATAATAAAACAAATTGTGGTGTCCTTGTGCATTTACGTCCCCAGAAAAACCCAAAAGGAATTTCCCAAGGACTGGAGGAGAGTGTGAAGTGGAGAAGAAAACTTTCCCCACCAGTGAAAACCGCCCTCCAATGAGCATTCTAGAAACGTGGAGTTTCGATATATAAATTGCACACATGGCCGGCGGGACTTTATTATTATGTGAACATTAGGACAATTATTAGAATAGCTTATGAACACATTTTTATTAGACAGAATATATTAATACGCAGAATATTATTATTATGATATATGTGAATATTATAACATTATTACACATATATTATTAGTGGACAGAACACAGTGATAGATACTCTGGCCTCCAACAGACTGAACAAACGGACACAGGCGGGCTAATTGAGTAGTGAGTATCTCTATCTCTCGGTATTAAGAGAACTACCACGTCGTGATCATCACAACATGACCCGTGGCGGAAGTTTGCTAATTGACAGCGACCCCTCTACCAGTGTGAGAACACACCCTCTCGCTCTCTTATGCAACCGGATTCGACGCGAAGAAGTATTGCCTGGGATTCATCGAACAAGCTGGAATCTTGCCGACAACTCCCCGTTCAACAAAAGTGATCAGTACTCATTTCCAATATAAACCCTACAATGACTTTAATTAAAACTAAATTTTTTAACCTATCAAATAAACATAAAAATAACATCTAGCTTGGCCGCCTAGAACATTATTTTATTTTAATTTATTTTAATTGATATTCAGAAATTCTCTCTTTCTGTATATTTTATTTATTTTTCAATTTGTAT
Organism: Anisolabis maritima; assembly: GCA_010014785.2. Classification (NCBI taxonomy): domain Eukaryota; kingdom Metazoa; phylum Arthropoda; class Insecta; order Dermaptera; family Anisolabididae; genus Anisolabis; species Anisolabis maritima. The sequence goes on along the minus strand of JAAAKE020092465.1, from coordinate 31,812 downwards.
AATTATATATTGGTCTTCAAACCTTCAGAGTTAAAAAGATTTCGTCATATTTTTACCTTTATAATTAAATTGAAACTACTGAATATCTAGTGGCCTTCTTTCTTTGACAGACAAATGCATGCAATAAATCCTTCACTTTTCAGCTTGCGGTCACCCTTCAGCAAAACAATAAGGTAAGAGCTTTGTGTTCCCTAGCCATTCAATCCTTTCATCAAAGCATCCTCAACCCCACCATTCATAGATCCAGATACTCTCCCCCAATTAATGAGTTACACAAATCTAAATTGGTTACATTAATTAATTCAAAAGTAGAAGCAGATAAAATGATTCTAAATCGCGCCATTTGAGATCGCCCTAAATTTCAAAGCTGGTGCGTGGCCTTTTTACCTTGAGACCGATCAAATTTCATTGAACCCTCAAGGTCAGTAGAAGATTTTGCAATATGTATTTTATTTCTTTTATAGTGAGTGTCGTGTGGTGACATGTGGGCATATTATAATAAGGATTATCTTTTGCTATAAAAATTGCATATGTTAAAATTCATCAATATTAAATGCTAATCCATTAATTCTACTATTTATAAATTTATTATTTTTATTTTTAATTTTTAATCTGGAAATAATATTTAATTTTATCTTTATTTCATATCCTTAATAAAAAATTAAATGATTATTTTTTCTATAAATTGTTTCTATAAATAAAATATGATTAAAAAATTTTATATACAAATTCAAAAATTGTTAAAAAAAAGCTCTATTTATAAAATCAAAAAATTCATCAAAAAGGTCTAAAATGGATAAAGGGAGGGGGGACAAGGAGAACGGACGTTAACATTTTAAATTAAAGTGTCCAATCAAGTATGGTGTCATATGAACCACTTAGGTTGAAAATTAATTTTTGGAGCTAACTATAGTTAAAGAAATGGATGGTTCATTGTCCTTTTTGCACAAAACATACAACAAGCAATCGTATAATAAACTATAACTCTAGTAGGCCGTTCATATATAAAGTGAACACAGTGAGTTATTTTCTAAAAAGTATTTTTAGTCTCTCACACAAAATACATTCATAAAAACCTTAATATATTGTATAAAATGGCATGGTATAACGCTTATTCAGTATATTTAATTAATAGGATGGTGAAGAGGTATAAATCTAATATTAATATATCAAATAATCCTAATAAAGAAAACATACAAGGACAAATGCCTATCTCTCAGGCTATAACCTATATCCCCCCCACGTAGCCAATTTCGGTTTTTAGCATCCAAGGGCTTCTTTTTTTGCTGCAGTCTGCCTTCATATTCCTTTATTTATTAGGATTAAGTATACCTAATATTACTTTGGAGCTTTAACAGATAATGGTTGTGATAATGTTTAGTTGTACGTTTTTTTTTTTCTAGTCAAAGCTGATATGGTTCCTTTAAAAAGCGAACAGATCATTCAATCAATACCTGTGATATTTATGTGGTACTTTTATATATTTATTTATTATATATATTTATTTCTCTTATTTAATTATTTATTTTGATTATTCATTTATTTATTTTATTTTTTGGTTTGATTAATCACTTGTTTGTCTTATTAGGATATTTCTTAGATGTGAGGCATGAATGGGCTTATAAAAGTTTAAAAGTTGAAGAAGAGGAAACCAAATTTCCTAGCAGAAGATATGGCGATCGCAGAAATATGGTCATTTCAACAAAGATCCGAAGCAATCGTCATACCCAGAAGGGAAAGTGAGTCTCTGAACTCGAGATTATTATGACTGTAAGTGACAGAAGGGCATGTCGAACCTTCCAGTGTGGAAATTAGGCAACATCGTGTTTTCTTGGAATTAAACTTGACAAGGTTAAGGATCCCCATTTCTCCATGGTGCCGAGGTCATCAATAATAGAAGACACAATATCCTGGTGATTGAGCGGAGAGGAGGGTTGTGGCGGTATGGAAAAAAACATTGAATTATAGGGGTTTGTTTTGAAAAAGTTAGTGGTTTTCAAAACGCTCCAAGAGGCTATAAGTCAATATATCCTCTAGAAAGTGCGAGATGATTGTTTTGACTGGGCATGTTTGGTGCTTCCCGGACTAGAACCACTTTCGCTGCAGATATGCTGCCGTTACACAAAAGCAACACAAGACCAAATATAGCCAGTCAATTATTTATTATTAAACATTTATCTTAGAAGATTTATAAGATATATAAGATAAAGGCACGAGGCCAGAAATTACTACTATTCATGATATTATAGAGGAAATGGGCCAAGGTGAAAATAGATGGTCCCTGGGTGAGCAATTTCTACTTCCAATCTATTGTATATAAAGGAAACTCTTCTCCCCTTGTGGCTAAGATGTTGGTCCGTCTACTGCTTAAAAGAGCAGCAGTTAAGTGAAAAATTTTTATTTAAAGATTTTTCAAGATAATTAACTTCTAGATATATATAACTACGATCTAGATCTATACCGGGTCTTGCTGGTGTGCCCGAGCGTTCCGTGTCTAGTACAAAAGAAGCACACCGATGCTCCGGAAAGGCTAGAGATCCTGGATTCGACTCTCATGAGACATGGGTCGCTTGATCCACCAGCAAAAATATACTCACGAAATATTTTAAAAAATAATAATATCCCTACGCTCCTCCTTAATGTATTCCAATTAACCAATTTAAATTAAATTTAGAAAAAACTTTTCTTCCGCCTAAATTTGAAATAGCCTTGAACGTCTCTAATTTTTTCTTCTCACTAACTTTGGTAGAAACTCAACAGATTTCAATTCTATTATTTAAACAGATGGCTTCACAAATAAAACAGGGTGGAGATCCTTTGTCGCAATTTCTTCTTTTTTCTCACTTTCTAAATTACTCCATCACTTCATGTTTTCAACAGAGATAATCGCGATACATGAAGCTTTGATATATATATATAAAAAATAACTCATTTAAATCTTCATTAATTTACAGTGATTCTAAAAGTGCAATCAAATCATTACAATCTAGCAATTCTCAACTAAATACCAGCTCTCTTCAATATAAAATCTTAAAATTACTTAAAGAAATATCTGACACTGACAGTTTTATTCATGGATTAAAGTCCACTCAAATTGCCAAGGAAACTCTATAGCCAACTTCCTTGTTAAAAAGCAGCCAAGATAGTCAATAGAAACACCAGTGGACATATAACCACCTTGGACTGATATCCTTCTTATCTACAAAGCAAACCAAAAATAGTCAAACAAGAGGCTCATTTCTAGCTGAAATAAAACCTTCTACAAGTCCCATTTGATTAAATTCTTTCCCCAATATTGACAGATCTTGAATGTCTTTACATAGATTAAGAACAGACCATATTCGCAGTCCCATACTTATTCCGATTCAACATCTCCATACTACCTCTGTCCTCAATAGCCACTCATGAACACTATAGTATGCACTGTCCGAACATTTGACAGCGTTTGGCACTTAAGTCTAATGGTTAAGCTTAAACCTTAAGGAATTTTAAAACAACTATACCAAAAATTAAGTCTGAAGTATTGCCAATTTAGAGTAAGAGTAGAGCAATGAGGATGGAGACCTTTCAGATCTAGAACTCCTCAAGGAGCTATACTGCCACCCTTACTATACTCTTTATACATGACGGATATTCCACAACCTTACGTCGAGTTCGCAGACGACACTGCAGTGTTTTACTCCCACTGAAATGTTATATGGCTGGTAAGAATAGAACATGATTTGAAAAAGTGGGCAAAGTATTTTGAAGATTGAAGACTAGACCTAAGCAAAGATAGGGAGAAAGCCATCTTTTTTAAGAAAAAGAAATTTGAATTGGAAAATTAAATTTGATGGAATTCAACTAAATTCCTCAAACAAAATATCTATCTTCCAATGTGATTGCAATATCTCTCTGGCTCTTTGACAGAACGTTGTAGCTACCTGGACATTGAATATAAAATGCAATTATATTAGTATAAGACAATGGTCAGATCAAGACTAATATAGGGCTGTCCAATCTGGTGGGACCATGCAGTAAAAAAAAATGAATTGCGAAACCCTTTTTGCTCTGTGTCACCTTTATGACCTTGGGGGGGGGGGGGTCAATTAAATTTTATCGGTTACCGCAAAGGCTACGCACCAGCTTGGGGCGATTTCAAATGGCGCGATTTAGAATAATTTTGATCTGCTTCGACTTATTTTACTGTTTATTATTAATTATATAATTCATTAATCATTAATTAATGAAATTAATTTATTTATTAATTGAATAATTCATTAATTAATATAATTAATTAGTTTTGTGTAACTCATTAATTATGGGAGAGTATCTGGCTCTATGACTGGTGAGGGTTGAGGACGCTTTGACAAAAGGATTGAATGGCTAGGGAACACAAAAAGCTCTTACATTATTGACTGACTGAAGGTTGACCGCATGCTGAAAAGGTAAGACATGCAGTTGTCTCTCAAAGAAAGAAGGCCAATAATTTTTAGTAGTTTCAATTTAATTAGAAAGAAAAAATTTGTTGAAATCTTTTTAAATCGTTAGGTGTGAAGAACAATATGTAATTTTACATATTAAAATTAAAATAAAAATGATACAGAAAAAGAGAATTACTGTATATTGATTTAAATAAATTTAATTAAAGTGGATTGAAATAAATTTACCTAGGCGGCCAAGCTAGAGGTTATATTTATTTAGAGTTATATAGTAGATTAGAAATTTAGTTTTACTTGAAGTTATTTTAGTGTTTATATTTGCAAAGATCATCATTTTTGTGGAACGGGGAGTTGTCGGGAAGTTTCCAATTTGTTCTATCAATCTCAGGCAGTATTTCTTGGCGTTGAATCCGGTTGAACAGGAGAGTGAGATGGTGTGTTCTCACTCTGGTAGAGGGGTCGTTGTTAATCAGCAAGCATCCTCCGCGCGTTTCGTCGTGATGATCACGACGGAGTAGTTCTCTTAACACGGAGCGGCTCACTCGCTACACTTTTACACCGCCTGTGTCCGTTGGTTCACTCGGTTGGGGGCCCAAGTATCTGTCACTTTTGTAAGGCTGATGTCTAAAAATAATTATCGTCGTATTGTTCACTATGTCAAATAATTTCTAGTAATGTTAATGTAAAAGTTAATGTAATAATGATCTAATGTTAATGTAATGTCTAATGAAATAATCTAATAATGTCTAATGCCTCGCGCCGACCAAGGGTCCAGTTTAAATAGAGAAACTCAACGTTTCTAGAATGTTCCTTGGAGGGCGGTTTTACTGGAGGGGGAAGTTTTTTTCTTGACTTCGCTGTCTCCTTGGGAAATTTCCTTTTTATGGGTTTTTCTATGGGAACGTTTAATTCATTAGGACACAATTTGTTTTATTATGGTTCTTCATAAAGAGTCCATTGTAACACAACATCCGGGCGGCACAGTACAACACAAAAGGAATTAAAAAAAAATAAATGTTATAAAAAAATATGTTTGCCAGGTAGGCAAACCAAGAAAAAAATAAGTTTCACAAAAATATTATAATTATAATTAAATAATTAAAATATATTATTAATTAAATGATAAATCAATTCATTTAGAAGCGATTAATCAATTATTATTGATTTATTACTAATCCCTTCACAAAATCTCTTAGATAGAGTTGAAAATAAGACCTTAACAGTGATAACATTCCCTCCACTAGGAATTAATAATGCTATTACAAAAGCAGCCCTAGATATTAACTGAATATTTAAATGAAAGACAGAAAAAAATTATAGGTCATATCAATCCCTTAATTACTGCCTTGACAGATGAGAAATATTTCTATTTTTTATTGTTTCTTTCTCCTTTTTTCTAGTATTTAAATTTTAAAAATACAAGATATTTTTTAAATTTTTCTCAAAGAAAAATTTAAAAAAAAAAATAGATTAAGAAGTAAAAGAACGAAGAAGAAAGAGGAGCGAGAGCTCGATACTCTTTTTTTGAATATTGTAACAATGGTTAATAAAATGATTTAATTTCATTTAAAAATGACCAGAACCCTGAGACACTCAGTCTCCCCCTCTTTACCTGCCTACACACCCAAAGATTATTGCACCTTACTTACTGACAATCAAATGTAATCTTTATACGAATAAATTGTTATTGTTAATTCACCTGTTTTATTCATTCTTTTAAAAGACATGATTTATGAGAGTTCATTTAAAAATTCTCACCATAAGGAATTCGTCGATATCACAGGGAAGAACGATGCTATCGTCGCACTCTCGAGCCTCTGCTAGAATCTCGTTTTCAGAACCCGAGCCGGAGTCTAAAACAATGCCCGTTTAATCAAAAATATTATTAAAATATAAGTAACAAGAATGTGACCACTTTCCTATTACCTAGGTCGGTAGTAAGGCTACAATCGAAATAGTATTTTCTCTGAAAAATTAAAATATCTCTTCCACTATTAAGTTTAGCAAAATTATATCCATATATAAAATTGCTCTAAACAACATTTGAAACAACTTTTGTTTGAAAAAAATTTTTTTTCTTTTCGTTTTAGAGTTGAAGCTATAATAGTTGTTATCATTAGTAAATAAATTTCATTTTCTGTAGTTTATTTGTAATAAATAAAATGTTTTGGTCATTCATTCGGATTTTTATCTGAATTGTATCTGAAGGTCAGAGAAAAAGTTGGTCAAAATTTGTGAGTTGCATTGTGGATGAATAAAACGGATGAATTGTATTAACAAGAACAATTTATTGTATTAAATAAAGATACAAAATCCTTTAATTTTTTATTCAGTTTGTCCAATAGCGAAGCGTAGTAGTCTCCTGTGATTGTTTTGCCCTTTAGGAGATAATCTATAAGATAGCACCTCGAGCATCCCAAAACACAGTGGCCATAACCTGGTTAGCTGATGGTACCACTTTTGCTTTCTTCGGTGCACTGCAACTTCTAACCATTGTTTTTGATTGATTTTTGTTTCGGGTGTGTAGTGGTGTATCCAATTTTCATCAACAGTAATAAATGGACACAATAATTCCATGCGATTACGCTTAAAAAGGCTCAAACACTTAGAAGTTACACGAATTCGTTTCTGGTCCTCAGTTAGCAAACGCGGCACCCATCTTGCTGACAGTTTTCTCATATACAAGTGTACATGTAAGATATGACCAACACGTTCTTTTGATATGCCAATAGTGTCGGCTATCACACGCACTTATATATATACCACCTTCGAGAGATGGATGGTATCTACAGTGGCGAGACGGATTGACCTGAGCACACGACAGGTCAAGTGTTGAACACCAATTTGGGGGTGTGAGGCTTGGCTCGGTACTCAACATTAGCTATAGTCTTCAAAATTGCTGAAAGATTTGGAGTCGATTTTTGGAGAGATGTGACTCTTGTAAGAGAGATTATGAAAGATGTGATGATTGTGATTATTTTTGGCAATAATTTAAGGAAGAAAAAGAAAAGACAAGTGAGTCGTGTTCTTGTTTAATATTAGTGAAAAATAACAATGTCTCTTTGTGAAGAATACTGAAGATTTATACGAGAAAAATGCTTAGATGGAATAAAAAAATTTCAAAGCCGAAATGAAATGAAAATTACAAAATTTTGGATTGATAATAAAAATAATTAGAAAATAATAATTTTGTTTTAAAGTTAAGTCAAAATAATTAATTAAGATCTAGCTTCAATATTCTTCTAGAGGTCTCTATTTTCATGGACAAAAATAAAAAATAATAACAATAATAAATGACTAGTAACAATACAACAATAAATTAAAACACCACAGCCAGAAATATCACAAAAAAATAAATAAGGTTTTTGGATAACAAGTCAATAATAAAAAAATGTTCTAATCTAAAATAAATAAGAATAAATTAATTAATTAATTTAAAATAAAATAAATTATTTAAATAACAAAATTTTGTTAAATACTTTTGTTAATTATATTACATACGAAGAAAAAAAAATAAAAATAAAATAAGTTTAGTCGACAATAAGTTTCTAGTGAAATTTTATATTAAAGGAAAATTAAATATTTTTCTATTATAAGTTATTATCTCTCTGACACCACCTTTATCTTTTCCTTGACTTTTATCATATTTCAATTTTTATTTCTTATTTTAATTTTTGTAAATTAGTTTTTAAAAAATTAATTTTATTCACTTTTATCTTAAAATAAATAAATAAATAAATAAATCTAGTTTGATAAATTTTATTTCGATTTTAATATTCTCACTAATATTTTAACCTTTTTACCCAAATCAGCTGATGTAAATAAAGAAAAATTTGATTCTCTTTCTTTTTAACTATTTTTAATTTAATTTTAATAAATTTTATTTAAATTGTTTGTTAATTTTAATTTTATTTTGGCCAAAATAAATAATAAAAAGCACTTAGCTGATTTCTGCTGATGAAAATGGCGGCAGACGAATTCTGCTGTGATGATAGTAGGCTCCCCCGATAAACATATACTCTCTCGTCGCAAAGATGTACCGAGATTCACATCGCCAATAGTTGTTCAGACAGCAGATGTAGATGCTTGGTGCCGCCGAGTTCGATAATATTCTTCTACTCGGCCATGTCTCCCTCTCTCCCTCTCGTTGCGTTGATGAACGACGTTGTTCTTTTAGGCACAAAATTGGCTATTGTCTCAGAAATATCACTTTTAAATAAGAACAAATTTTGAGTATTTTTTCCTTTTGTCCGCCGAGGGCAACCTTTGTCTCGTGTTTTGCACTCAGTGAATCAGTTTTAATAAACTGCTTATCTCCTATCTATTTTTCTACTCATTCGCATGCTTTATTCTTTCTATACATTGCTTTAGTAGTTTACATTTTGTTTTTCATTGGTGGAGTACTCTTTTCACAATTTATTATTCACCTTGGTTCAATTACTTACTAGCGGGCAAGATTTTATATTTACTGACTAGCCCATTCCTTCCATAATATAATTATATATCACAAAAAATTTTCAAATTTCAAAATTTATTGCTTGAGCCTTTTAAGAAAACCTGACACAAAAATTTCATATCGCTTCATATATTTGCTATGTTATACATACCTCATACAGTTATGTATCTACATGTCTACGTCTTATACGAGGGCAATCCCTAAAATAAGGTCTCCTGGTTTATTTATTAATATGCTTTAAAAAAGTTTATTTTTAATAATTGATACATTATTTTAAAGCTTGAATATTCCTCTATTTTTCTACATAATCGCCATTTCGGTAGATACATTTTTGTAGGCGCTGTGGCAGTTTTTGTATGCCCATGTCATAGCAGCTGGCCGTCATGCCATTGTGGAAGCCTCGGACCGTTTCTTTCACCTCGTCATCGTCGTTGAAGCGCATTCCTGCCAAATGTTCTTTCAACTTAGGAAATAAGTGGTAGTCACTGGGTGCCAAGTCCGGACTCGTCGGGAATTGACGGTATCCCGCTTCTTTCTTCGTCGTGAATTTCCATGCGACCAGCTGTAAACTCCCTACACCACTTGCGGACGTTTTTGACATCCATGCACGACTGTCAATTGGCGGTGGATTTAGATTGGTTTAACGTCTCTTGCGTTCAAAAACCGAACAACTGCGCGAACTTCGCATCTGGCGGTAGCGGCAAGCGGGATCTCCGTTACGAATGGCTGCCGAGCCAAAAATGAATAAAAAGGCAGGCTAAACGATGGCTTGCTTAAGAGTGGGGGAAGCAACAACCATGGCAGAGTGGCTAACAGCCGCGCGAAAAGTTTCCCTGGGGCCCCAGCGCTTGGGAGATCTTATATTTGACATTGTCCTCGTAATTAAAACTATATTTTATCTTAATAAACGTCTTTTATTAAAACATATAACATAGTGTCAGACTAAAAAAATTGTCTGAATTTGGAATGTGTCATTTAGTCTTCAAGTCTCTTATATTGTCATTTAAAAAAAAAAAAAATGGATTCAGAAGAAGCTTCAGCAGAACTACAACTAAAAAAGCATGTTAACGCAACTTTACAACATACAGTTGATGAATCTAAAAATTCCTAATTTGTCCCATGATTCATGAAGAAAAAAAGGACGCAACCTTTATATTTAGGGTATGAGCCTAAAAGCTTAAATTTAGCTTATCTTCTCCCCCAAAAACAAATTTCAGTAAAACAAAAATAAAAATTATATCTTAGTGTAAAAGCACAAAAATTTTTGAAATTTTTAGTAGTTAATCCCACCCAGGAATTAAAAAAGGACAAAAGCCCAGGGCATGGGATCTCATCAGTCACTTGTCTACCTGCCTTTGAACGTCGTCTCAATAATTTCTTCCTCGCTCTCTCTCTCTCTCTCTCTTTAACCAAAAACTGTAATTTTATATCAATAAATCGTGGGAAACGCATTCACATGTTTTATTTCCACAATGCAACCCTGGTGACCCAGATGTTCCAAAGATGAATACAACAGACCATTGCTGCCGTCGCGATCAAAATTCCGCAATTTTGGCTAGAGAAGTCAAAGATGTCGTTCATCCGAGTGGAGGCACAATTTTCCGCGGCCGGAATAAAATCGGAGATCAGGAAGTTTAACCATGTGGTCTCCCAGGAAAAGGCGAAGGTTCGTGGTGAGGTCAGTGACATAGTGAGTTCACCCCTGTATTGCGGACAAACGTCGCTTTGGGAGGAATGATGGATTTTAATTTGACAGAACATCGACCATAATACCTGTAAAAAAGTGTCAAAACAGACACTTCTTCTGTGGTCGAGTGGCTGTAAGGAAGTATTAAGAGACGCACTCACCGAATTGCGTCAAGGGAAGAGAGAGCCTGCTGAGAAGCCCCTCTTCAGAGGTGGGACCCATACTGAGTGTAGGGTAGAAATTGGTGAGGGGAGAAATACCTCATAGATCTGAAGAGGAAACCAAGCTTCCTAGCAATAGATTTGGTGATCGCAGAAATATGGTCATTCCAGGAAAGATCCGAAGAAACACCTCAAAAGTGAAAGCGAGTCTCTGAACACGTGGCTGTAACTGACGAATGTGCATGTTGAATCTTTCAGTCTGTAGATTAGACAACATTGTGTCCCCCCCCCCCCCCCCCCCCCCCCCCGAAATGGTCAAATTTTCACTAATTATGGAGGATTCCATGCGAAAAATTTATGCCATGTGGCCCACCGCGTTCCGAAGTGCCAAAGGCGAGCTGCATACCTATTAATTTTATAAATATATAGGGACTTTTAAGAAAACTTTTTACTATTCCTTATATGTTTTGTCAAAAATAACATTAACTTATTAAAGGTTCTTGCACTCTTTTTGAAAGATGAAAAGCGTATACTGGAAGAGGTTTAAGCCCCTGTTAAATAATAAAACGTGGGTGCTCATAGATGAGGATATTTCTGTAATTATTAATCAGATTCTCATCATCATTCTAAGAGACTTATTAATAGAATTTTTCCATTACTCATGACAATACTTCCCTAAATCTTTACTCTCCATTCCTGAATGATTGAATCATTTTAAAAATATTTCTTACTAAATGCTTCCCATGTTATTTTTATATAAGATCATCAGATTTTCTTATTACTAAACATAATTTTCTTATATCTAGGTTTTTGAAGAAGAAAGAAAAACCAACTTTTCTTCAACTCTAATTAATTTATTATGTAAATATTCTCACTAGATCGAATCAATTTTTCTTATATACCTCTTTACTTTACACTCTTATGTTTGCATAAAAATTAAAACCATTCTATAATTTCACATGATTAAATATATAGTGCAGGTCAAAAGTTTAAGACCCCATTAATAATCGTGATCAAATAAAAATAAAAATACAAATTAGCCATTAAATTTATTAATATTTTTTTACATTCATATATTGGAAATTAAACAAGGTAGAAAAACTCTCTCCCTAATTAAAACAAGCAGAAATATATGTTTAATAACCTAAACAACGTTTTCATTAAAAAAAAAAGATCTTTACGCTTTATCACATTTTTTTATAATTCTGAGCATCCTTTCTATTAATTTTTGAGTTGTATCTGATGAAATATTGTCCCAACTACTACTCCGTAACATGTTCCACATTTCTTCTTTTGAAGAGGGACAGTGGTCTCGAACTTTTCTATCAAGCTCTTCCCATCAAAGTTCAATGGGTAGACTGTGGAGGTCGCATCATATTATTGAAAACTCCAGCTTCGCTTCTAAGAATTCGCTCTGCATAATTTAGAGATGTATTTGGGATCGTTGTCCTGCTACATAATGCATCCATCACCAATCAACGAAACCCAGAAGGGATACCATTTTTTTTTGTAAAATATTTTTATATATTTCGTTCTTCATTATTAAGCTTTAAATTAAGATACAGATAACACTTTAGGATCTTCAATATAGAGCTAATCAGAAGATTCAAAAGGGTAAAAGATACAAAAATTTTCGAAACAAAAGTTGTTAAAAATAATTAATAAAACAATTTTGTATAATGATATTATTTAGATAAAGTTAATACTTTAGAAGATATTAAATTCAAATGAAGTATTAGTTCGGCTTGGTAGACAGGAAAGTCTTGTGGCATTCTTGACAACTATTTAGAAAAAAATAAGATTTTGGTGATTAGAAAACTACTTATTTACTACATGTATGTAAATTTGTACGAAATTTAGCTCCCATTTTTTGGAATTTTCTCTTAAACTATTCTAAGGATTTTTGATTAAATTGGCTATACATATGATAAATTAGTATGGGGCCCTCAATTTTGGATTTTAAGTATCTCATAGAAAAGATAGAAAGACCCGTTGCCACGGTAACAATATATAATATTTTAATTCCTATGTTTGTTATTAAACGTAATTTAATTACAAATTTAATTTTTTTTTTATAATTTTAATAATTAATTCATATACACAAACGAAAAATCTCTAAAAATAAAAGCTGAATAAAATTGGGAACCGGCTTCGTAGGGAAACCGAAGAAAAAATCTGGTGTGACATAACACACACAGTGCACATAACACAAATTTCCTTACATTAGTTGAAGTTTTGTGATGTGCCTTCACACCAGATTTATATTGTGATTTTGTTTGCATAATTATATATCTTTTTATTAAATGAATTAAACAAAAATTGAAAATAATTAAAAAATGCGACGATTAAGGGTTAATACATTTCAGAGATCATATAATAAATAATTGATATATGAATTTTAATCAAAATCGTTAGAATTTTGAGAAAATCAAAAAACTAAAAAATACGACAGTAAAGTACTATAACCCTTTGGCCGATTTTATTAAAAATCTTCGACGCGCTTGCAACGAGGGTTATATATAAAATTTCAGCCTCGTATGTTTTTTCGTTTTTGAGAAATCTTCTTCACAAAGTTATACACACACACACACACACACATATATATATATATATATATATAGAGAGAGAGAGAGAGAGAGACCATTTTGCGAGATCTATTTTTTTAGACTCAGGGGACCTCAAAACGTGTATTTCTGTTCAAATCTCTGCACCGATTTTTTTTTTGCGATCGCATTACTTTTTCACTATATATTACATATATAGGTAAGAAAAAGTAAAAATCCAAGACATTTTTAGGGAGAAGGCGGTCGTAACAAATACCAACAAAAATTTGTTTCCTTTTTTTTTAATAGACCTAATTTTGCCAACTTGCACTTTGTTAGACGATATTTTGCAACTTTAATTATCTTAGTCAAAAATGTCAACAACTTTGTCCAATTGACATAAGTTTTAATTCCTTTATTCTTCCCATGTCCGGCGTGCAGGAGATAGAGACCGCGACATTGAATGAAAGATTTCATTAAGGGAATGATTGAAAGTCATTTAATTTTTATTGTCCAATTTCCTGAATATTAATATAGGCATTTTGTGAACAAATGTGTTTAAAATTGTGACATTTTCTTATTTTAGAAAAAAGATAACATTACATCCGTAATACCCAAGTAATTAATAACTACTTGTCTAAGGTACATCATGACTTGGCCTACAAATGGCTAATACTGAGTTTTTCAATAATATTTATAATTTTATAGATAAACATTTTTTTTTGGATTTCACGAAAAACTACCATAGTGGAATGTTCCATTCGCCCATTCAAGTATGTTAATTTATTCTTAACTTTTCTGTCTTTAATATAAGGAATAGCTAACGAGTGAGTCTCGTATTTTTTAATTATTCTGAAGAACCGAAAACTTAAGTTAGATTATTGAAATGTTTTTAACAGGTGGAAATATCACCCTGGTTTCTATTAAGTGGGTTTTCTTAAGAAAGTCATCGGCATCGCTAATTAGTAAATGGAATTGCCCCTAGCCATTTTCACTTCACAACCAACAGGCAGAAATCCTCACATGACCAACCCGAATCTCTGAACTCTGAACTGCAACTAAGTTATTTCCAATGAATATTAAAGTCCTTCGACCGGTAAACAAAAATGCGAATAATTGAACAAAAATAAAAAATGAGGAACGAACTAACTAACGAGCATATCGTTTCTGAGATGAATTTGTAATTTGAATGTTTTAATCCTGAGCTAGCCAGGTGGTCCCCTTAATCCTGTGCTAGTAGTTAAACCGGCCCTGCTGCCAACAGGCTTAGTTCTCCGTCAGAGGCAGCATCACTTTTCACGGAATTATGAATATGAAAGCAAAGTCAGTCTGATTTCATTTGGACACTACATCGTCTATTACACTATTGCGCCATATATGTCTTATGAATCATATCTTTTTGCTTTGTTCAAATTGTAAAATCTATAAATTTGGCATATGAGATGTACTAAATAATATACTAAAATATGCTGTGAATTTATATTTTATAGGTTTATCTGCAAATTATTATTTTATCAGCAAACAAGCAATTGAACAGTTTTTCATGTTAATTAAGTGGATCGTATTTAGCTTCTTTTTTGCAAATGGAGAAGGATCAATAAACTATAAGAAAAAAAAAAGCATTGCACAACTGAAATAAGCGATCAATGGCCGATTGCCGAATAATATCGCGATAATTGGCGGGCAGGAGGCGCGTGCCGCGCTCATTAGTTGCGGCACAGCTTGTAACTTGATTGGTGAGGCTTCCCGGGGAAATCTTGCCTTTAGGACCCGGGCTTTTTGATTCAACCAAGCTCAAAAAAATTAAGAAAAAATTCAGTTATTTCAAATATTTTCAAATGGATTCTGGCAAAGTGTACGTTGTATGATTGGACCCCATTAATTACATTTGAAAATTTAGAAAAAATTATATATTATTTAAAATAAAATTTAAAAAAAATTTATTTATCATAGTTTTTATATAATCCACTTGTCTTTGTATATTTTAATAAAGAAATTAATTAAAAATTTTGGAACTATATAATATTTTTTTAGGTGAATAGGAACAGAGTGCTTCTAGAATAGGAGGATAAAAATGGGAGTGGTGTTTCCCTAGCTTCCTTCAATTTAATTTCAAATATGTTAAATGGGGAAAGTAAGAACGCAAAAACATAGTTTGATTTTGAGCCTTCTTTTCTCGAAGGGTAATTAGAGATGCAGAGGTCGCATCTTTCATTAATAGAATGATTGATTAATGCTCTTCAAACCCACATTGTGAACTAAATTATATCTCAGTTTATTAATTTTTTTTTATAAATTTTTTAAATTCCTACTTTACTAAAAAGGGGTGATCAATGAAAAGCTTTCTGCTTCTAATCATTGAAATAAGTTAGAAAAATGTACCAATAAAACCATTTTTTAATTTTAATTTTAATCACAAGTTATTACAAAATTTGTTTAAAAAACAAAATTGTAATTTTACAATAAAAAGTTTTCTTTTATTTTTTCATATTCTTCTAAACAACAAAATCATTATAAAAATTCAATTTTGCGATCTTAGGATATTTATCTTAAACTGGTAAATTGAAAAAAATGACGGACTCGCTGGAGTCGAACCAGCGTTTTCCCGTGGGTGTTTTAACCTATAAACTAAGCACCTTTTACGACTTTAAAATATTCAGTTGACTTATATAGACGATGAGTAGAGATGGAACTTGTTTGAATTCACACTTCTAAACCATCCCTTTGCCAATCGCTTAGAATTTATAAGTTATTCGCCACTTAAAGGATCATTTTTAATGGAATGAGAACACTTTTCCCTAAAACTTAGAAAATATAAATTTCGCAATCTTGGGGCTTAGTTTAAAACACCCACAGGCGTAAACCACGAGAGAACGAGAGATCTGCTCCCGCGAGTCCCTCATTTGTTTCAATTTACGAGTTTAAGATAAATATCCTAAGATCGCGAAATTGATATTTTCTAAATTTTGGGGAACATTGTTCCCATTCCATTGATTATAAATATTATCAAGAATGATAGATAATTATGCGAATATTTATTACTCCTGCATATTTAGCAGTTATAAGAGGACGATAAAACTAAACTCAAATCAACTCAGGGCGCCATCCATGCCTAGAGGGGGGCTAAAGAGACAATTTCCCATAAAAAAGGTAATATAACATCTCAAGTTAAAATATCTTTTTGGAAATAAACGAATTTTGAACTTCTCTTACTTATTTACTGTAAAAATATATGCTCAAAGACCTTAGAAACTAATTTTTTTTTGGAAGCATAAGGTCCAACGGACCTATAATAACCGGTAGTCACATGCAACCAGGAAGAACAGAAGGGAAGAGTGGTGACTTTAAAAGATGCTTGTTGAGGTTAGAATTGAAAGTTTGAAGTTTATAGGTTTTAGGGCAGATATTAGCAGGGAGGTTTTCCAATCACGGGAGGTCATGGGGATATTGGGACGAGACTCCCTTGTATAGCGGACAAACATCGCTTTGGGAGGAATGATGTACTTTAATTCAGGAGAACATCGACCATGGTAGTACCTGTAAAAAAGTGCATGCAGAGTAATGCAGAGACACTTCTTCAGCGGCCGAGTGGCTGCAAGGAGGCAGTAAGAGACTCGTCTCCGATCTCACCGCAGGTCTTTGAATAGCATCAAAAGAAGAGAGAGAATGCTGAGAGAGAGAGGTGGGACCCATGCTTAACACTATAATGAAATTATATTACTTTACTGAATTTCAGAAAAAACATTATTAGTTATCTCTGGATATCGGTTTCTGATTTGTCCCATTTTCTCACTTCCCTCACTTCACCCTATTTTGGAACTTCACATATAATTGGACCCATTCTAGAGGAGGGAGGATAAAGGGAGTGGCTGTCAAAAAATGACAATATTTCAACTTTGGGGACGATTCACGGTTTATCTCTAAGGTGTAGAAAAGAAAGTATAAGAAGTAAACTTGTCAAGAATTTATTATAAAAAATTGAGATCTTAGATATGTTTAATTACTTTCTGAGATATTTGCATTTAACTGAAAGCTTACGCGTGCATAAACCTCCCTCCGCAGTTGTCGGATACTCGTGGAATGTACAACGCATTCCTAATACCCCTCCAGAACATGATCAAAAGTCAAACTCTCTAACTCATTGTCGCTCATCACTCGGTTTTTTTTTCTGATTAACTTTTAAAAATAATTTTATTATCTTTCATTTGAGCCCAAAAGTTTAAAAATCCATGTTTTAACTTTCAATTTCAATCATGTATTTTGCCTAGCTCTGGGTAGAAAAAGTAATCGGGCTTCGTTTTGAAAGTAAAATTAATAATATTAATATATAAATATAATTATATTTATAATATAGATATATAATTTGCTAAGCACGTTTTCAATATTTAAAATAAATAATCGACCTTCCATTGAGAGATAAAGCTGAAATTTTGAAATATTTTTCAACTCCCTAGGTAATTTGGTTTTATAGAAAAATCTGAATTTCCAATTGGTCCAAATTCCTCTTTACAACGATACTTTACATGAAATTTTAAGAGGTTTCTTTCAAATTTTCTTTAAAAATACTAACCCTACAGAAAAATATATTTTATAAGTCCCCATATATAAAATCGTAACTATTAATAGAAGATGAACCCAGTTCAGATTGCCCAACGTATAATCAAGTAGATGGAATTTTATGCCCCCTCCCCCTCTTTTATTTTGATAAAGGGTCAATTTTTTTTATTTTTTATATCAAAATATTTAGTTTTAAACTAATATTATTTGCGATATTTTTTTTAAATGTTATTCTCAAATTCCCTATATTTTAATTATAGATATAATTTTTGTAAGATTTCATTATTTTTATAATGATAAATTTCAATTAATTAATTAATGAGCGGGACAATGGTAAAAAATAACACGCTAAAAATGGCAAAACTAATTAAAACTTTTTATCCTTAATATAAAATCGGTCTCAGATTCTTTCTATTCCAAAAAGCGAAAAAAAAAGATGAGAGAGAAATTTGCCAGAAAGGAGACAGGGGACCCAGGGGCCAAAGGCCCCTAGCTAAGGCTCGTAGCAAATGACCTCTTTGATGTCTCACTTTTACATATAAATGAATACTATTATATTTTGTCATTATCACTATATATTATTTTAATACTTTATATCCTTGTATTCCATTAAAAATCAAAGGCTACTTCCATAATATAGTGAAAAAATTATGATGGGGGTTCAGGACTTGTATAATCTCTCCCCCTCTTTCCTCTCCTTATATGGATATGAAGTTCAAATTGGCTATAGCTTAATAAGTATGTCCATCTTTTTGTACATGTATTAATTAAATTTTATTCTTTTCATATAGGCCATGAGGTTTTTAACTCACCATTACTTCCCCTGGCCTCTTCAACACTTTAAAAAGAATGCTTATACAACCTCCTCATTCACAAGACATGATTTTTTAATATTTTTATAAGATGTTTTAAACAATAATTTTTACAAAATGTAGCAGGCAACTAGGAAGAAAAAAAATTTCTATCATATAATAAATAAAATTTCATTTAATTCGAAAACTTTTACAATTAGAGATAATTTCCAGATAAAAGTCAATCTTCAGGTTTTGGAAACTAGCAATATCTGATCTTTGGAACAATTAATTATTTGCACACAATATATGACTCATTCCTTGATGAAGCCTTCACACATGTGAGGATGACATGGGCAATATTAGGGTTAGCCCTGCACCTAGATGTCCTTGACATTATGTAAAGCGATTACTATCAAATAATAGGGGAGTCTAATATGATGACCTGTAACTTCCTCTTTCTGCGGGTATTTCCAGTATTTGGTGAAATTGTCCTCTTCCTCATCCCTCCCCACTAATCAAAATATTAAAGTGAACCCAAAAGTTCAAAGTAACGAAACGACCAGCATTTTTGGAGCAAGTGAAAGACCGAAACTTGTCATGAACATCATTCACGTGTGATGATGATTCATACTTATTTAATGAATAACAGAACTCATTTTACTCATAAAAAATTGTTATGTCATTAATAGAATTTACAAAGAAATTATAAATGAACTGTTCGCCCCTTAGGAAACTATTTTCGAGTCTCTGGCTCATCAGTGTGGGTGGGGAGCGTTGCATCCAAGCTAATAAAATAAACAAATAAAAGAGAGAATTTTTACCGACCACTTGTAGGTTTTAAATAAATATATAAAAATCAAATTAGATACAATCATTTGATTAATATACAATATATCTATAACAACAAAAACAAAATTTGATTAATATACAATATATCTATAAATTAACCAAATAGTCCATTTGAAAATTTAATAACCCAAAATGAACAAATATAGATATTAAAGATAAGACTATTCGTTAATTGTGTTATTTCTTGTGTTATTCCTTTTAATATTCATACTTTTTATGAGACTTGTAAAGGTTAATCAAGTTGGAAAGAAAAAAACTATACCAATAAATATAAGCAAGTTAGGCTAGTTTTTTGCTTGGCGTCCCACTTCATATGCTCATTTGGTTTAGCACTGCACTGAGGCTTGGCATAGATGGAACATCATTGCGGTGTTGGATCTACTCCCCAAAGTAGAGTATCGATAGTGGAGAGTGTCGATATCTTTGTGTGCTCCAGTTGTTTAGGGGAGGGAGAACACACCTGTTGGTTTCGTGTCAGTCGTCGCGTGCCATCTCCCCCTCCCTGTGAACGCCCCTCCAGCCGGATTCTTGTTCGTGATTCGCGTCTCGTTAAGCCTGTTTTTGGAATTCTCTTCTCTCTCTCTCTCTCTTGCTCTCGGTATTTTACGGAACTACAACTATCCGATTCAATGTTTAATCGTGAGATTGTCAAGGACGCAAAGGTCGCTTACGTTCCAAGGACTGTTTTTTTATGATTTCGGAAAATCCACACTATAATAGCCGGGACTGACTTTCCCGGCAGTCGGCTCCCTTGGAATTTCCTGGCCGCCGTCATTTCCCGATCAATCGCGTTGTGATTCCCTTCTTCTGAAAAAAAAGTCATTTTGCCAATGCCTAACAACATAATTATATTCTGTTTATTAGATTCCTCTGGTAAAAATAACTCCAGAAAGAGATTCCATTGAAAAAAAAAAAAACTCACCAGGAATGTTTACTAGATTATTTTTAGCGAACAATGGCTCTTTTTTTGCATTTTTTTTAATTTTAGGAGTCCACAAATATTCCATGATAAATTAAGAACACGTCTGGAATTTTTTTTTATATCGTTCAACTATCATATAATTTCGTCACTTTTGTTCCAATTTTATGGATTTGCTTAAAAAGAAAAATCAAAATTATATATTATATAGTATAAACAGAGGTTCATCCTTTTTTATTTGCTTCTAAGAAATATCCAAAATTTTCCTCAAATTTGATATTGTTTTTATTATTATCTATTTATAAATTTAATTTAAAATTTCTATCCTGGTAAAAAAATAACTACAACTATTTTTTTTTTTTTTTTTTTTTTTTTTTTGATAAAACAAACAAAAATACAAAAATGACATTTAGAATAAACAAAACATTTTTGGCATAAATAAGAGTTTATTTTGCCCTGCCCCTTCATACAGAGGTAAAGGTTTTGCTTCACGTACCAAAGGTCAGTGGTTCGCTTTCCGTCCTGAGCGACAAAATTTATTAATATTATATTGGCTACCAATTGGTATAAATAAATAAGGACCGAGTCTAAATGTCCACAGATGCCGAAAAAGACTTAAAAAAAAGGGTTTATTTATTTACAATTAATAAATTAGTACAATGTTTCGAGCTCTAATTCAGTGTCCGTCACCTTTAAGAAAAGATAATGCTTCCATTCAATAAACGACAATTTATCCTAATAAAATGGGATATCACTTAAAGCACACTGAAAAACTTCCTATACATTTTATTTAAGACTAGCTGCAGTGTTCCCAGAAATTTTTCTTCGAACTCCATATATGATCTGGATCAAAACTCTTCAGAGGTCTTCGTATTTAAATTTTATATTCTTGATATGACAAAATTAGTGGTATATTGGAATGCCTTTATCACTTTGGATGATAGCCTCTGTTATTTATAAATAAAAACACTCCTGGAAGGATATATCCCGAAACAATTTTCTCCAAATATAATATAATAATATAAAAGTGAAATTTCGTCATCGAATTCTTTTTACCATATTAAAAATACTTGACATACTACTAAATATTTCATATATAAGTAAGTATTAAGGTAGTTTTTAACAGCTGAACAATAAAAAAATTCTGATAACATATTTTTTGTATTCAAGAATTAAATTCTTGAACACAATAATATGACAGTTATTTTTCAAGCGTTAGGCAAAATAACTAATATCTGAATTTTTATATATTTCACACCGATGATTCAATATCATGATATATAGACACATAATTTCTTATATTTCCTCAATTTTTGAAACCATGACATCAACATATATTGTTAGTTTTAAGAAAATAAAGTGGAGTAATTTTTTGTTAACAATTCATGAACATTTCTCTGTTAGTCAATCTATGGTTTTATTAAGTTGGTGTTGTATTGAAAATTAGTTTCATTGAAAACAAATGTCCTATATATTTTCTTGATAAAAGGGTTCGTAGTGCACCTCTGTTAAATCTGTATAACCAATCTTGGGGGAAAATTATTTGTCCCCACTTTTCAAGTTGGTTGAATATTGGAACGTTTGTTGATCTGATGCCTTGCAGGGACCAAGAAATTTGAAAATACATAGACATGTAAATTGCCCCTCAATAATTCCAATGATCATAAACAGTAATCGGCAGAAAAAGGGGTTAGGCTGAACTAAATATCAAGTTTAATCCAAATATATAATATTTTGACCAGCTCCGCAGCTTATATGCAACTCTACTTGATTAAACTCTAGTACGATATTTGCATAGAGCGTTTTCCATCCGACTTTTAAACCATTTTTACTTCAGTTTGTTGAATCATGACTTCGTAGTGACTAGGATTGGGGGAAGGGAGGGGCGGTTAGTGAGCTCTAGCCCTCCCCCCTCCCCACTGGTTTTTATTAATACTTATAAATTAAAAATTTTAATTATTCTCATACATTTTAATTTTTACTATATAGGCTACATGGTTCCCCATCGACGGCCCGTGGCAGTTTTCTACTAGACGCAAGGGTGGATGGATTCACGGGTGGATCCAGGCGATCGCCCCCTCCCCCTGGATCCAACACTGCATTCCCCCCGCGGTCATGAATTAAGGCTGGATACGGATTGGGGAGAGGAGACGAAATGTGTTGACTAAGGAGGATAGGCAAAGGAAAATGAAGATAAAACTGGTGTAAAAAGAAAACTTAAATTCCATATAAAATTTGGAAGAAAATATCTAAATAGCCAGTAAAGTGGGTGTAGATATTTTAAGAAGGATGTAGAACAAGAACAGGCAAAAAACAAAGCCCTCTGGATGCTTTAGAAAGCAAATTTATTTTCCCATCATCAGTCGTAAATTTTTCATTAAGTGCCAGTGTTAGTTATAATTGGAATGGCACAATACATGTTTATGATGTATTGTTGAATGTGAATAATGGCAAAAGCAATGTGACTTAATTTGTTCATTTTTACTGGCTATTTAGATATCAGCTTGTTTGTTTATTCAATCTCACAAATATAACTAACACTGGCACTTAATGAAAAATCTACGACTAATGATGGGACAATAAATTTGATCAAAAACATCTCGATGTTTTTGGGTTTTTGAAGAAATTTCTAGAAATTCAAGGTAGGCTGATTTTTTTGCTCTTAAGTATGTATTTCAAAAATATTTTTTATACATATTTTGCAATAGTGTTTGTTAAAATAATACCAATTTTATTTTCACTGTTTATAGGATAAAAAGAACAACTTTAAATAATTGAAGGCTTTCCTTCTTTTAATTCTAAATGAATTTCATATAATGTATTATAATAAATCCGACAAATTTTTTATATTTCATTAGTTACATTTAAAATAAAAAATAAAGTTTTCTATTAAGTTTTTTTCTTGTGTCCAAAGAGGGGGGGGGGGTAGGCGAGCCTCTCCAAACATAGGAATTAAGAATATTTGTTTTGTTACCATGGTAACCATTTCAACTATATTTTCTATGGAATTCTTAAAGGTTCCAAACTATTTTGAGGTCTAAAATGATTAATAAATCTATAATTTATTAGACGTACAAACATTAATCAAAATCGTTAGAGTGGCATAGGAAAAATCACAAAAATTCTAAAAATGTACAGAGTAAAATGGACTCCATTCGAATATGGGGCGGAGAAGGGTTAAGACATTCCAAAGGTTATCTTAAAAAAAATGATATATGTATTTTATCAAAATAAAGAAGAAAATAAAAACAAAATACAACAAAAAAGCACTTGTACTCTATTTAACACCCTTCATGTCGCATGCAATTCGGATTCTAACTTAAATTTCAAATTTGAGCCTTGAATATTTCAAATCCTGACATTGAATTTTTTTACGATCTTAATACTTTCTCTTTATATTATATATTATATGTATATGAAATGACACCTTATAAAATTTACAGCACTTTAATAAAAAATTGGTAAACCATCCAAATCGATTAACAAGAGAGGGGCAATTAAAAGAAAAAAATTGGATAATTAAGCCAAACCAGGAATTAATCAAACTAAATTTCTTTCTTAATGTTTATAATTTTTTTTTCTTGAATTCATTTTTTTTTATAAAATAATTTTAATGATTTTTGGGTTTTTTAACGTTTCCCAAAAAAAAGAATAATAATAAAAAATTATTGGATTTGATAGCTGAAAGAGAGAAAAAAATCTCAAACGAACATTGAATTAATAGTTTGAGAAAACTCAATATCAATAAAAGTGAAAATGAATTAGTATGTATTGAATATTAATTAAATAAAAAAAAATATATGGGAAAGAGAAATTAAAAAATTTGATCACAGTATCTAGCCCGTGCCACGAAAGCGTCTCATCTCCACATCACTCAATAAATCCCTAGGCTACCTACTAAAAAAAACATTTTTTTTTGCAAAATTCGACTTTATTCATCAACATGCCTGTAGTCTCCTTCAAGAGTGATACATTCATTCTTCGCTTCTCTAACATTTCAATGCCATTTTTGTAGAACGATTTATTTATTTATTTGGACTCAAAATATGCGTTTGTGGCGGCTATGACTTGAGCATTTGACGCAAATCTCTTTCCCTGGAGCATTTTATTGAGATCTGCGAACAGGTAGTAGTGGCTGGAGCCAGTTCCGGAGAATATGGTGGATCGGGAAGCAATTCGAACTTCATTTCGTACAATATTGCCATCGTAGGCAACGACTTGTGACACGGTGCATAATGCATCTTGGTGAAAGAGCACTTTTTTCTTTTGCATTTGGAGTTGTTTTTCGCAATTTCTTCCTTCAAACGCACCAATAATGTCATGAAATATTCGCTGTTGATGGTCTTTCCTTTCTCAAGATAGTCGCGCATCCCAAAGGGAGGCCAAATCCTTACCGGCCGACATTTGAGTGTTTGGTCCCTTCGGCCGGCTTTCACCAGCTGACTGACGATTTGATTCTGGAGTGTAGTGGTGGATCCATGTTTCATCCATTGTCACATACCATCGCAAAAAATCCTGTTTATTAGGGTTAAACAGCTCCAAACAGCGCTCTGAATCATCTACGCGTTGCTGTTTTTGGTCCAGTGCGACCAAGCGCGGCACCCACTTTGAACACAACTTTCTCATTGACAAATGTTCATGCAAAATAGTGTATACGCTGCCTTCTGATATCTTTAAGGTGTCAGCTATCTAACGCAACTTCACTTACGGTCTTCCAAAATGATTTTGTGCACTTTTTTATGTTTTCTGGAATAAATGCCGAATTCGGGCGACCAGAGGATTCAGCATCATCGGTGTTTGTACGGCCACGTTTAAACTCAGCAAACCAACATTCGACGGTTGCTTTCGATGGAGCAAAGTCCCCATAACACTTACCAAGCCATTGCTTTGCTTGGACGGAATTTTTTCCCATCAAAAAACAGTGTTTAATCAACAAACGAAATTCCTCTTTTTCCATTGTTTTGAAAATAACAAAAGTAGCGTCACTAAAACCACTCTAACTTGTAAACTAATGGTCGGATTGTCATGAAATTTTGAAACATATCGTTTGAAGGTTGGCACTTTCTAAAAACCATATGGATTTTTCATTAGAAGAGTCATCTATGTATCAGCTTCGGGACTTATTGAGTGATGTGTATTTAGTGTTTCTCAACATAAAGGGTTTATAAAATGTTATGAATGTAATGTTATGTAAGAAAATTCTTAATAGTGTGGTTTAGACGAATGCCTCTCGCCTCTTTTAGTTGGAATTTATAAAAATTATTTTTTCCACAAATTGAGTTGCCACCAAAATCTTGATCAGGTAAAGAGTCGCTCAATTAACCATGAATCTTAGAATAAATAAACTACAAAAGTCTGATAATTTTCTTACGATTTAACTATGTAAATAAAATAGTTATTTTTCTTAGGCATAACATAGAGACCAGATGTCCTCAAGGCTGGTATTTTCATCGAGGATATCCTCGTTATCTAAGCACTAGCTAATATATATATATATATATATATATATATATATCGGACTTTTTATTATATAAAAATTAAATGAAATCATCCTAACAATTTAGTGAATTAGGACTTGCTAAAATGAAAATATGTTTTAAAATAATAGAATAAATAATTAGAAATATAATAATATTTCACCCCTTTTTTCTTTCTAACCTCAAATTTAATTTCTCTAAGTCTCGTTTCAAAATTTTAACAGAAATTAATTTTGTTTTATTTAATTAAGTTGTGAATATTTTATATATATACATTATAAATTAATTAGAATAATATATCATAATTATCTTGGAATATTTCCTTATTAATTAGGTTTAAAAATTAAATAAAAAGAGAATTAAAATAGATAAAATCGAAATTTTAATTTAATATTTCAAATCTCCTTTTCTAATAATTGTGACTTCCGGTATTTATAATCTTGCATCAAATTAAATTGGAAAAATAAAAAAAGGTCAAGGGCATAAGAAAACAATTCGAATATTGAATATAATACCTAAAAACAATTTCTGGTTTTATTATTATTAATTAATTAATTATTGGCGGATTTATTTATTTTCTTGATGATGAAATGTATTAACCCTTATCTCCCCAAAAAATTGTTTTGGGTCCACTCTACACTCTCTCACTGGACGTTTTTAGGTTTTTTGTGATTTTCTTTTAAACTACTCAAAAGATAATGATAAAATTGGATGTACTTTGAACAGCTACCTAGGGATCGCGACGCAAAAAATCTGATGTGACAGCACATCACTCTATTTTACCTCTATTATTATTATTTTCTTTTTGTAATTAGTGAATGACTCCTGAGAGATTTCGTAAAAACATTTATTTCAAAATGTATTCTTAGTAATAGAATGAAATAAAATTATTTTAAAAAAAATAAAGGTTGTGGCACTATACTGAGGAACCTAAATAAAGTAAAAAATGTTTAATTTCTGCCTACAAATTGTTAAAGTCGATATATCACAAAATCACAATTATTATATATAAGGATTGGAATCAAAACGAATGTTAAAATAATGATATGCTTAAGAGAGAAGTAACAAAAGGGCTGGGGGGTGTCTACCTATAAAAAATTATTTACACTGGTTATCTATAAATTAGTCATTTGGTTAAGGTAAAAAGGTCAAACAAACAGGGAATATGCAAAGAAATTTGTTCAGAACAAAAATTCGACTGAGAGAAAATTAGGCTGGGAATGACCTAGTAGGAAGACAAACCCTAGCCAGAAGAAAAAAAACATCAGTCGAAATTTCTAGCAAAGAAAAAATGACAAATGAAGTAAAAAATCAGGAGTGACTTTAGTTACTCTAATTCATCTTTTAATAGAACAATGAACAATGTTCAGGCAATTTAATCAATATCGTTAGAGTGGTTTAAGAGAAAATAACAAATAAACCAAAAGCGTAGAAGAGTAAAATGGGTCCTAAACAATTTTGGGAGAATAAGGGTTAATACATTTCAAAGATCATCTAATAAATAATTGATATATTAAATTTAATGAAAATCGTTAGAGCGAATTTTGAGGAAATCAAAAAAAACTAAAAAAGTACATCTGTAAAGTACTAATACCCCTTAACCGATCTTATTCTAAAGCTTCGAGGTGCAAGTGACAAGAGTATCTAGCTTAAATATAAAATTTCAGCCTCGAACGTTTTTTAGTTTTTGAGATAGCTTGTTCACACATGCGTCTACAGACACACCACACACATACACAAAGAGACCAATTTTTACTTTTTTCAGATTCAGAACGTGTATTTCCGTTGAAATCTGGACATCAATTTTTTTGCGATCGAATTACTTTCTCACTATATATTATATATTTAAGTAAGAAAAAATAAAATGAATAAAAATTGTTTAAGGGAAAAAATTGGGAGCGACCATTTCATTTATCTTTGCCCCTGGACTCTATAAACCCTCGGTAGGCCACTACTTTGCACTACAGATGTTGTAATTAGATTAAAAATTAAAATATAGTTAGATAACATTTTATTGCAAAAATTTATTTTTGTGAAATACGTGTATTTTAATTTTAAATAATAAAATTAATTTAGATTTTGATTTAGACGATCATGTGATGTCCTCTGGTTAATGCATTCTTAAATGGGAATTTACATGCCGACTAGTAGATATAATATTTTTATATTTCTTATATAAATTGTATCTATGTTCTTGATATGTTTAAAATAAATAAAAAAAAAGATAATTTTGCTTTATGACTTCTAAACAAATCTTATTATATAAAGGGGTTTATATAATTTCTCTTTGACATTACAAGGAGATTTAAGCGCCTATTAAAGGGCAAATCTCAACCCTCGGATACAGTCGTTGACTTCGCCCATTGCTTCTTAAGCTTTTAATCGAGAGATAAAAAAGTCAAGTATTTTTAGAGCACTTCGCAAAGATGTGTTTAGGGAGTCCCTTCATCCTTGGCTCTCAACTAGAAAACGATATCAGTCCACGGGGTCAAGGCCCAAGGCGATGCCCTGTTTATGGATTTCATGTGAATTGTTTATGCGTCGACTGATAATATTTGATTCAAATATCTCAGAGATAGTTTCTTGTAATTGTTTTAAGATGAAGGAAACATTTGCTTTTCTTGGCTGTGTATATCGTAAAAAAAAATCAAACATAAGACTCTAAGTGTCAGTCGCCCCGGGTTTAGAGAAAGAATTCCGGGCACACGCGATAGCCATTGAGTCACGAACATGATTCATGCTCGTGTGGTGCAACATTACATTAATTTTTGTAAGGATGTCTAAATTAATCGGTAACTTATGAATGAAGTTGCAACTTGCGTAAGCTGCACCGGCCATTGACTAGTCTGCTATCGATCCCGAGGAGTTCCTGAATAGTTAGGAACTCATAGCCTCCAGCTCAATGAACCCAAACTTAGAAGAAAGTTTATGAACGATCTACTAATAATAAATAATAAACAAAAAAATATCTATAAAAAATGTCAAATGATTAGAGAAGATTGGCTTAATTAGCAAAAAACAGTGAAACAATTTCTTTTGGAATAAAACGAAGATTAAAACTTTTAGCTTGTATTTATTATTATAAGATTTTTCCAAGATGCCGTCTAAATTGATACGTGATAAAAAAACGCGAGCCCCGGGGTACAAAAAGCAAGCCGAATGTGAAACTTGAATATCAACCAGCCTGTTTTTTTAGCTCGAAGGGACGAAAAAACTATCAGTGTCCAGTCCTGAATTCGATTCTCTGGACATTTGATCGAATGGAGGTGAAATATTTGATAGATTAGCTGGCAAGTGTTAATTAATAAAGCCCATATGAACCAGACGTATGTTTGAATATCTGAGATGGAGCCAAGAGGTGTTAGGAGACTGGAGGTACACCAGAACATGAATTTCTTTATGGTCGCTTTATTAAAATGGCTGAAAAATGATAAACAATAGGGTGATGGAGGGGTGATTGTTTATTTATGAAATGGTAGGTGTGTAAGGTCCGGTTTGAATCGGAGGCAGGTCCTCCCGCCGGGAATTCCAGATACAATGAAGGAGAGAAGTTTCTATCAGTATTAGGCAACCTGTACAAACGCTCTCACTTGACAACGCGTAAAAGCCTTCACTGAAAGGAATTCGGGGGTGCTATTTTTAAAAATCACCTAATCTAAAGAGGAGCCTTGACAGGTGGAAACATGGCTAGCGGGAATTCCGCGGGTGTAGATGTTGATCTCACCTTGGACACGTCAGGGAATCGGCTAAGTCCAAGCCCTTGGAGAACCCTACGTTTAAGCTCCTGGATCTGATGTGGCCGTAACCGAGGGTTATTTTCAGCAACCTGATGATCGAGATCGTCTTCAGCCGTACCCGGTGCAAGCACAGCAAGCACTAGCAGCGCAAGCACGAGAGGCGGAATGCTTGGTACCTGGGCGCCCATGGCCCTCAGGCAATACGAAACGCCATCTACGCGAACGCGAATGCGATCAACACTATAGAAACGCACCAAACACGACGACGTCCTCGGCACCTGCTGTTGCTGTTGTTGCTAGTGCTGTGGCTTGTTAAAGATTGGGATGCTGTCGACTGTCAGCTGGCGGCGGTTGGCTGCTGCAAGTCGCTAAGGCACAGGCACAGGCACTACCCAGCGGCGACTGTCTGGGCGGCCCTCGCGCACTGCTATACTTTATATAGTGCTGCCAAGTCTGCCCTCTTCCTATTGGTGAAGTATAGGCGGAGAGGCGGGGCCTTCCTCTCCGCTTCCTGCGATCTGTTGCCGGAAATGACTGCTGCTTCCACCCACACCTGCGCTCATGTTGATGCACCCCCAACGGTGCAACGCTGCAACGCCGTCGCTTACCGCCAGCGTCGTAATCATGCTGCCTCCTCTCCCCTCCACACCCACGGATCTCGCATCCCTTTCCCCTCTCCTTCCAACCACCCTACAACCACTTGTTTATTATTCATACACTCACTCTCACTCCTCATTTCATCTTGCTATACTATTTTAGATTTCTATAATATTTTTATTGTTTATTAATTAATAAAAATATTTAAAGATCAAAACTATAAAAAAAGATGATTATAGAGAAATGAGAGAAAACTTTTTCTGTTTGAAATACGTGAGTGGTTATCGTAGTACCTCTGGCGACTTTGCTGAGGCCACAGAGTTTTAAAAAATTAAAAACATGAAAAAGCCTAACCTTTTATACTAAGCTATATTAAAATAATTTTTTGTTTAAAAATTTTTATTATTAATCAATCGCTAAACAACGTATCCTTTTAAGAGAAAATTTGTACATGTGATCGTTAAGCAAACAGAAAGGCATAACTTCAAAGGTTTTATTGTTATAATTCTTGAAGATAATAAATTAATGAGTTTTATGATTGCAAGGTGACGATTTATAAAAATCTTTTAAAGAGAGCAAAAAGTGATTTTCAAAAAAAAAATTCCTTAAATTTTAACGAAAAGAAACATTTAGATATTTGACAAAAAATCTCTAATTGTTTTTTTGGTCAACCAAATTTTTCCCACTGTAGTTCTAATATTCTTTGGTATATTTTATGAATTTTAAATATTATTGAACATTTCAATAAATAAACAATATTTTTCAGTTAAATAATTTTCTACTTTTTCCTTTGAATCAAACATTCAAAATACATCACTTGATCCAATATCCAAAATATTCTCACAAAAATGTTAAACAATCATATCGGTGTGATAATTTATTTTATTCAAGATACAAAGTTTTGACCACTCATCCTGTTAACAATTTGTCGATACACATCACAAAATAATGTAATTTTCCCTTGTCCTTTTCCTGTAAATTCATTTTAGGAGGGGTTGGCATAAAAAATTATTTATTTATTTATTCAGTAGATATGCAGCCCACCTTCACCAGTCTATGAACCTTCGTATTTTAGTAAAGATTGTGGAAAAAAAACACTAAAAATAAACTGTTATATTTTTTTTATTTTTTTATTTTTTAAACATTTTTATTCATTAGTATAAATATTTTATACAGATGAAATATAATCCTATTCTGGATTCTAACAGATGACTAGAAATTCTTTTAAAATTTAAAAAAAAAATTTCAATGAAGCAAGGGCGTATACAAAGGGAGGGGGAAGGAGTAGTTCCCCCATGATTTGTTTTCAATTTTAAATTTTTTGAACTGTCGAGGCTATTTAGACTACAAACTGTACAATTATATTGCAACCCCATTATTTAGATTCGGATTCAAATTAGCAAATTAGCATTAGGAAAGAACTCCTGAAATATTTATAAAAATTTGATAATGATGATAGTATTGGATTTTATTTTATAGGCTACATTATTTGAACTAGACGGTCCATCACAGTTTCGCACTAGAGGCAAAGGCTATTTAGACGATCGTCGCCCCCGGCCGCATCACGCGCCCCCGTGTGACAGCAGCCCTGTAATAGTCGTGTAAGGGCTTTTT
>JAAAKE020092454.1:0-20381 GCA_010014785.2 Anisolabis maritima | reverse complement strand
TACTACGCTCCGGCTCCCCCACCCACACCCCCCCCCCCCCCCCAAACACACTCACACAAAAAGGATAAATATTTATATCATAAATCCAAAAGCCAGAGATAAGCTTTCCCTCCAAGCAATTAAATTTAATAAATGATTGATGAGTAATATTATCAGAGCGTTGATTCTATATGGCCTCCTATGCCGAAAAACATAAAGCAAAATTTTCTTTAGATCAACTTGGAAGTTAATTTTTTAAACAAAGGTTGTTCAAGATGATAAAAGGAACATTTTGGACAAGGGAATTATTCCATTAATAGGCTAAGGAGATTTTGATTTTTCAGGATTGAATTTCAAATGAATCTTAGAAATGAAAAATGATAAATAAATAAGAGAAAAAATAAGCTGTTTTAATACAGTTAGTATTAGTGAACAGCATAGAATTTATTTATAATAAAAGTATCTCTAATAGCAACAGGTACTCATATCCATTTTACAAACAAATAATACTCTTAATAAAATAATTAAAACTTAAAAAATACGATATGTATTAATAATTGGTATTTTGTTTAAAAATTTAATATAAAATTTCTAAATATATATATATATATCAATGAGAAAGTAAATATTTAATGGAAAAGAAATTATTTTTTAAGTTTTGACTGAGTCTTGGTCGTTTGGTGTAAAGGTAGCAAAAGTGGAGGCACCAAATATGCCCAATCATCCAACTATCTTGCACATATTATTATTATCCAATCTCAGAGCGTCTTCTAGCTCATAGTCTAAACAAACCTCCTCCTTAACGAAAAAAAATTAGTTTTTGCTTAGGTACAATTCTTGTAATTCGATCATCAAATTATTTTTCTCGTAGTCCAGAAATGACTGATCTGAATGAAGATTAAAGGCGTCTGTGGTTCTTAGTTCCTTTTGGAATTAGGTCTTATATTTTACTCTTATCTATTTTTCCTATTATTTTCGCGCTAGAGGCGCATGTTCTTTTGCTCCTTTCAACTTGAAAAAATGAAAATTCTTAATTAAGAAACGTTTCGCCCAAACTTTATTTAGCCTTATTTTGAGACTTTCAAAGAGCTAGCACACTTGAAGCATTTTTTAACAAAGACACATGTATTTGTAATTTAAAAATATTTTATTTCAACTGTATTCCCATGTAACTTTTTGTTTTTGATTTGGCGCGATAAAAGAGATTTGAAAATTTTATATTTTCGTATTTAATTTTATGTATATATTCATGTATCAGTTGCTAAATAAAGTTTGGGCGAAAAGTCTCTTTAAGGATGTTCATTTGTTTTGTAGAAAAACTTCCTTGGCTGCATCCTCACAATCCAACAATTACTAATCTACAGCCACAAACTCTTCTCTTCTATTACTTAGTAGAATGTATAATCAATTTTCTATTTTTATCAGGGGAGCGAGTATTTTTCATTTTACATGTAATTCTTGAAATATGACTTTCTATTATTATTATCCTCTATGTTAATACAATGATATTTTCCCTGGAGAGTAAAAAGTAAAAGAAAATATCAACAACTCTAGAATTTTACAGCGCGAAAATATTCTCATCTATACATCGCAAATAAGCATGTACATTAGTTGACAAGTTAAAGCCTCAGCTGAACATATAAAAAGAAATTTTGTTGTTGGAATTGTTTCCCAATAGAGGAAGTATTAATTTCATTGGTCGAGAACGGCACAGAACAATTCCCTGAGAAATTAAATAAGACGGTACCAAATAACACACCAAGCTCTATTTAAGAAATTTTGGCACGTATTTATAAAAATTTCACCATCATTGGTTTATAATAATACAATACAAATTAATAATGATAATAATAATACAAAATCACTTTCTTAACATGCATATAGTGACATATCCCGGAGAGTAAGTTCCCCATGCAAATCCAAGGGAAATTATACAAAAAATAAAACTAAATAAAGAATTTTCACTGTCTAAACCAACGAGATAGTCGATTAAGAGGTTTAAGTTCTTGGAAGTCGTATTAAAAGATTCACATTAAACCAGAAGCAACCAAGATAGTCACTTCTCCCCCTGAAAAAAAAAACCAAGAGAAGAAGCTCTCTGGACACCGTAACACCCCTAAATAAAAGGTAAAATAAATTTATAGCAGAGGAAATCGACTCTAGTCTGGATCAGCCTCTGGAATCTTTAGAAGAGCTTGGAGAGACTTACCTTTTAAATATTCTAGATTTTCTATAATAATAAAATTTAACTAAACAAGCGGAAAAGATAACCGAAATCTAAACATATATAAAGCGATGTTTTTTTGGAAATTTACTAGATTTGGGGAGATTTGAGAAAGTAATTTAGCACTTGACCTTATGTATCATTGATCTGTTTTTTCATCTGTGTGATTTCGCATATGGTAATTCAAGTTGGAGAGTTGGGTGAATTGTTTTTGGCATATATCACATTGATAAGGTTTCTCTCCTGTATGGATTCTCATATGAATTTTTAAACAAGAATATTGAGAAAAGAGTTTACTGCATATTTCACACCGAAAAGGCTTTTCGCCTGTATGAGTACGCATGTGAATTTTGAAAGTATCGCCACGAGTATATTGTTTCATGCATATTTTACATTGATAAGGTTTGTTGCCTGTATGATTACGTAGATGGATTTTGAATGAATCGTTTCGAGTGAAATCTTTATTACATATATCACAATGATAAGGCTTCTCGCCTGTGTGAGTTCTCATGTGAATTTTTAAATGGGAGGGTTTATAAAATTGCTTATTGCATACTACACATTGATATGGTTTCTCGCCGGAATGGATTCTTAGATGAGTTTTTAAGCAAGATTCTTGAGAAAAGCTTTTGCTGCATATTTCACATTGATATGGTTTCTCGCCTGTGTGTACTCGGATATGTCTCTCGAGATGGACTGGCCTAGAAAAGTGTTTATTGCATAACACACATGGAAATGTTCTCTTGAACTTTTGTACGACGGGTTGTATATTCGAAGAATCATCAGAATGCATTGTTTCTTCTTCTTTACTTTGGTCACTCTTGATTTTTAATTGAACATTTTTTCTTTTTTTCCATTCCTCTGGTAAAGATTTTTCTAAAAAAATAAAAATAAATGAATAACAATCTTATTAAAAAATCAAGTAGAAGAGATGTTAAAATATTTGCCTTTAAAAGAATCAAATTTCATTTTATCCAGAGAGCTGATATTGTTTCTAATGCACTTTTGACGATGTTTCCAGAGAAATGATAAATTTATGAAACTGGTTCCACAAAAAATACATGGAAAGACGGGTCCTGTGGATAATAATATTTCATTAATTTACAAATAGTTAACAAAATCTATTAATAGAAAAGCATTGGAAAAAATTTTTTATTTTCTTTCGAGAACAATACTAAAATGACGAATCGAGACTTCAATCAATGTCAAAGAAAACAATTGATAAGAATTATAAGAGGATCCCAGGCAGTCCGATGAAAATTTATTTAAATCAAATTGAATACCAATTAATTTAAATAAAAATGTCTCGATAATTAGTATCGTAAAAATATAATTATTATAATCGTTTAATGTCTATATAGCCTCAGATGCCGAAAAAAAAGAATTATAAGAGAACAAATGAATCGACAAATTCACAAAGAGTACATGTCTCTCTTGAACAATCTCTGCAAAGAGAGACCTCTAATTCATTGTTGGAGTAAAAGTGAATGCAATATACTCCCACTGCACTAAGGGGATAGA
Organism: Anisolabis maritima; assembly: GCA_010014785.2. Taxonomy (NCBI): domain Eukaryota; kingdom Metazoa; phylum Arthropoda; class Insecta; order Dermaptera; family Anisolabididae; genus Anisolabis; species Anisolabis maritima. The sequence continues at coordinate 16,657 of JAAAKE020092454.1, read as the reverse complement.
TATTTTTTTTTATATTTTTCAGCATTTTCAGCACATAAGGCCACTTAGGGCATATATATACATATCTAAGTCGTGATCTAAGTTTGAGAAACAGTAAAAAGTTTTTTTAATTGTGAAAATTGTATTTAAATGTATAAGTATGCATAATGAAAAATTAGAAGTAGATGAGAAAAACTAATAGATTTAAAATATACCAGCACATGCAACGCTATGTTTTCATTTTTGAATAGAAGTAGAAGGGTCACAAAAGGCTTCCTTCCCCCCCTCAATAACTTCAATTTTGATTCCATTTAATTCAGCAGACTTTCGATAAAATAGAAGATTTATTTGGGAAGCAATTTGCAAGAATCGTAGAGTTCCTTTGGAAAAAGAGAATCCAGTCAACTTAGATCTGCAATCCTGGCTCTTTTTCTTAAAAAATTACAGTTGCTTCGCGTTTTTTGTATATAAAATTAAAGGTAAGTATTTAAATAGTTGTTTTAAACGTCCGATAGTATAGTAGAGAAGGTATTGTATTCAATTTTGCGTTTTTTTTTTCTAGTTAGGGGCGAATTCAGCTGTCTGTAGGTCTTTGATAAATTCAAGCACATTTCTTTGAATCAATTTTTAAGAAATTTCATATGCCAGGGAATAAGCGGGTAATACTATTGCTGGAAACAATGATTGGATGGCCAAACTTAATACTGGTATGATCGACCATAATTTTTCTTATTTATGCGCGATCGACTTCGAAAAATGGGTTGAATTAAAAACAAATAAAAATTTAATTTAGGTCTTTATTGATAAATAATATATTAAATATATTGTATTTACTATTTTGTGCAATGTACTTTAATGATAAATATTATGGATTAATTTTTTGACATTCCATTTCATCAACAAGTCTTGTAAAGTTAGGTTTGTAATCACTGATGCACAATCGAATAGATGCCATTAAGTGGTTATCAGTCAGAGAAGTCCTAAATTGCGATTTGATGTTTTTCATTTGAGAAAACGCTGCTTCACATAGTACAGTAGAATGAGTAGAAGGGAGTAGAAGCATTGCTTGGAAATTAGTTATGTCAGTTGTAGAATAGATACGTGTTTAATTTTAAATTCATGTTTCATCATCTGCTAAATTTTTAGTACACATTTTAAATTAAAAGATTTGAAATTAACCTAGTAAATTATTTAAAATATCTGTGATCGACTGTCGAACTGTTACGATCGACCATTTGCCCACCCCTGGGATATCTCTTATATTTCTTAATTAATAAATCAAATTTAAATTTAAATTAACACTTAAAATATGTAATGTTAATTACATATAGAATGTTATAAAATTAAACTTCTCCAATTTTTTAAAATTTTCATGGTGTAAATAATGGAACATCTAATTTAAAACAATTTCGACAATAGTGAAAGTTATTATAATCAAAATGACAGTATTGATATTCTTCAATAAATTTTTGAGTTGTTTTTTTATGCGATGCCAGATATTAGGCATGTATATATTTAAGGAAATCAAGTATTTCTCGTAAAAAATTTCATCTGGAGAGTCACGGACAAGAACAGCACGTCAGGCACATTTTTCGTGACTTATATACAATGCCAGGCACAAAAACTATTTTTTAACATTTCTGGATACTTTGTTGAGTTCTTTACTTGTTTCCTAGCCAGATTGCCGTTTAAAAATACAATACATAATAATTGGTTTTGAAGAACAGCCAGTCCTCTTTTCATTGCACCATACCTTCTTTACTTGTTTGTTTTGAGTGCGGTTCTGGCTCATTTTTCAAATCGAGGCAGTAATACTGTAATCCATCAAATTTATCCTTTATTTCATCTCTAAAAAATCTGATGTGACAAATGCACTTCACCTAAGATAAGAAAGCTTTGTGATGTGTTTTGAGACCAGATTTTTTGCGTCGGGCCCTCTGGGTAGCCTTTCAATCAATGTAAAGCCAATTTAATCAATAACGTTAGGATTGGTTTAAGAGAAAAAATATCACAACAAGAAGGGTAAAGTGGGTTCCAAACAATTTTGGGGGTTAATACATTTCAAAGATCGTCTAATAAGTAATCGATTTATGAATTTTAGTCAAAATTGTTAGAACGAATTTTATGAAAATCGAAAAAAAAAACTAAAAAAGTACATCAGTAAAGTACTAGTATTCTTTGACAGATTTTTGAGGAGCTTTTTTTATCATTTTGCGAGGCCCATTTTTTTGAACTAGAGTACTTACGTTAAAATCTCGACAAATTTTTTTGCGATCGCATATATTTTTACTATATTGGCAAGAGAAAGTAAAATAGGTTTAACAAAATGGTCTGTCTCTGTGTGTGAACAAGATTTTTCAAAAACGAAAAAACTTTGAGGATGAAATTTTATATTTACCTTGTCGCTTGCATCTCGAAGCTTTTCAATAAAATCAGCCAGAGAATACTAGTACTTTACTGATGTACTTTTTCAGTTTTTTCGATTTACTCAAAATTAGCTCTATTTTGATTGAAATTCATATATTAATTATTGATTAGATGATCTTTGAAATGTATTAACCCCTCTTCCCCATAAAAGTTTTGGGTCCATTTTAGTCTTGTACGTTTTTGGGTTTTTTGTTATTTTCTCTTAACTACTCTATTGATATTAATTAAATTGGCTGCACATTGTTCTATTAAGAGAGGAATTAGAAAGGTTTCTTAAGAGGCCCGACGCAAAAAATCTGGTGGGACAGCGCATCAGCGTTCCTTACTTTAGGTAAGAGAAAGTTATGTTGTGATGTGCGTTTGTCACACCAGATTTTTTTAGTCTAACTCAGGAGGACCTCAAAACATATATCTCGCCATTGATTTTTTTGCGATCGCAATACTTTCTTATTAAAAATATTACATATATAGGAAGAGGAAGGTAAAAGGCTTGAATCCCAAATTATTTCATTGATCAAATGTTTTTTTCCAAATGTTAATCTTTTTTCAAATAAATATTTTTCATTTTTGACATTGGGTTCGAGGAATTTGTAAATTTAGATGAATTTAATGCATCACGAGTACTTTTACTTGTAATTGGTATATATTAAAAGACTTATTTATTTATATTAAGAAATTTTTTTTATTTAATTATCGGATAAAAGCTAATTTTATTGTCATTAAATAAATATAAAAGTAACAACAAAATTAATATGAAAAAATAGTATATTTTTAATGAATTTGTATTCTTTTTCCAGGCCTGGAAATTGCAATTGCCAAAACTGTTAAAACCAGAAAATAGTTACAAAAAATTCGAAAATAAAAAATAATTTTTTTTATTATATCTTTTAAACCCCCAACCCTCCAAAACATAAATAAGAAACTTTTTCCTTTCCTTTAAAAAAAAAAAAACAAAAAAAAAAAAAAAAAACAAAACGTTTCACTGCCAATGAGGCGACCAACATCTAGGTCGAGCTCTAATACACTCACATAGCAGCAAATCCTCTAGAATGTAGAATATATTGATTAAATGATTTCGAAGTCTATTAATTTGATTTAGATATTAGTAGTCAATATAGGTCACGATCAGGAATAATTCAAGTGAAAAGATCTCGAAATGATTTATTTTAACATATAAGTAAAAATTTATTGTGTTGACCTATTTTCTTGTAAGCCACTCTATATGTATGATTATATTTCTCCACACATTGATTTTCATATTAATAATATAAAATAATTTTATTCTATTAGAGAAATTGTAAAAAATAAACAAATAAAAAAATTTTTTTGAGGTTATAAAAATCAATTACCTATGTGTATTGGATAATCAGACTCCAAAATACATTCCACAGGAATACTCATTTCTTCTTTAATATATGACATATTTCTTTGTTTATAGGATTTCATAAAATAAATTAAAGTATAAAATAAATTTTGGAAAAAATATAAAAATGAATGTCAAAGGATCATGAACGTGTGAATAAAACTAACGATATCTGGTGGCCTATTTAAAAAGCCAACTAGGCACTAATCTGAAAATAGCTTTAATAACTGAGTTATTAAAAAATTTCATTTTTTTTAAAAGTATGTTGTATATATTTTCAATATTTTGAACAACACTACTTTAAAATGAATAATGAATTTTTTTCACAACAAATTTACAAATAAATAAATAAATAAATAAATAAAATGATACAAAACCAACATTTACGCATGAAATTATAAACGATATGAACGAATAATTATATACTGAGGGAATGTAGTTCAGAGGTTCCCGACTAGGGGATATCGAGATGCTTAATAAAATAAAATAATTTTTATTACAACCTCCCCCCTCCCCTCTCCTTGCCCTTAAGCTATCAACATTGCCAATACTGATAACCTTTTTTTTTTTGAAATTTATTTTTCCGCTGTTGACTGACGTCTTTCAGCCCTACATATTTTCAAGTTAATGATTATATACATATTTCAAAAAATATAAAATACATATAAAAATACAATTCATCAATACAATATTCAAAAATAAATAAATAAGTATTGATAACCTTAAAAGTCAATGGACGTGGATTCGGATCCCAGGCAATTCGATGAAAATTTATTTAAATAATTTGGATATCAATTGAGATAAATAGATAATACGTATCGTAATTAAAATAAATGTATTGTTTCTAGTCAATATGACCTCAGATGCTGAAAAAACTAAAAAAAATTTGCCTAATTTTTTTTATTATTTTTAATTAAAAGAGGGTGATGTTTTTATTTCATTTTTTTTTTAAATTATTTATTTGTCTGCGTGGTCACACCTTTAAAATTTTACAAGTATTATATTAAAATTAAAAGTATACAAAAGAATAATAGGTATATACATATATAAAACAATAAAAATATAAGATATACATATTAAAAATAATAAAAATCTATATTTCATTTATTTATTTATATTTTAAATTGTATTTATCTTTGTTAACCTTTTTTTTTAGCCTACCCACTTTATCTATTTATTTATTTTTGTTAACAGTTAGAACATGGCACTAAAAGTAGTAATAAAACAACTATTTATTCCCAATATTTATTTTTATTTTTTTTTTTTGTACAGCAACTTGGAAAGGAGGAAATTATAGGGTGCAGTTTACTGAAAAGAGAGAATAAAACGAACCACTGATGTAGATAATGTAAAAATTTATATCTTTTTTCATCTTATCTCTCTTCTTATTCTTTATTATTCCTTTGATTTAATAAAGGATCAGTAGACGGTGAGGAAAACGAGTCGGAACAGACGAGACAAGGGACAACTGCAATGGGAAAAGATTGTATTCGGATCCAGCCCCTTTTTAAAGAATTTTGTTAGCGGGAAAAACTTTTTGCCACTGAGTTTTTGATGGGGTTATGATTTTTAAGAATCCAATAATTCCTAGAGTGTAACAGGTCCTTAACACGACCTGACGTTTGATGAGGGCGGGAAGAATAATTTTCAAGAAAAACTCGTGGTCACCAGCTGAGTCTTTTTCCTCTAAATACAAATAGTATTTGTTATGATGAATATTTAGGGCTTTTTCAGGAGGAAAATCGCTTTGTACCTGAATTTTTCATATTTATTGCCATAGGAGGGGATTCGTAGCTAGGCCTTCTCTTCCAGAAATGTTCAAGTTTACCATTCCTGATTGAACCATTCTTGGCCGCAGGTCAGTGGGGTTCACGGAAAACTTTTTTTTTATGGAAGGGAAGAAGGCGGAAGTTTGGCAACTTGAGCGCATACTTTAAGAAAAGAATGAAGGAACGTAAAGATTGAGTGAGATGTGATAGTGAAAGTGAGGCGGTGACTTCGGGCAATACGGCAGAACTCCTAAAACAGGCATCATACCATCTGTTATAAAGAAAATATGATTTTAAATAAATTGGTTTTATTTGGTAGGGGAAAAGGGGCTACATTTGAACACTTTATCATATTTGTCTTTCCAAACACATGATTCGTTAGTTTATTAACTTGAAATGGTACAGAAAAATAAAAAAAGAGTGTTGTACATGTTTTTAAATTATTCAAAAAACAATTTTTAATACACTTTAAATTACGCATCTAAATCATCAGTACATCATGTTCAAAAGTGCCACATATATGGGTTTTTCAAAAGATGAAAAAAGAAAAATTCTCTGAAAGTCATGACTCCGCGCATACCGCTTTGCTTTTCCAACAGTTTTTGGCGAAACACAAAACTGTTGTGATGCCGCCATCCACCCTATTCTTCAGAGATGGCCCCCTATGACTTTTTCCTATTTCCCAAACTGAAAAGGACACTTAAAGGACGATATTTTTCGACAATAGACGAGATAAAAATGAAATCGTAGATCGAGCTCAAAGCGATTCCTAAGAGGGCGTTCCACCAATTCTTCTCAAACTGGAAACTACGTTGGCATAACTGTATAATATCACAGGGAAAATATTTTGAAGGGGATGGCATCAACATTGAAGATTAAATAAATACTTTCTGAGAAAATTCAAAATTCTCGTTTCTTTTTGATCATACCGTACATGTAAACATCTGGTAGCAGAAAAATGCTTGGTCATAGAGCTCTCAACTATCAGACTGATTGCATAGGACTTAGTAATTGTTATATGTCTATTTTACAAAATGCTGATGGTCAGATTGCATAATAAATATAAAAAAAAAAAAAAAAAATATAAAATTATAAAATGTAAAAAAAACTTTCTAAATAATAAATAAATTATATAAATATTATTTTCTTGGGATCAAAGTAAAGATTGTTGATTCCCAATATTTATTTATTTTATTTGCTTGTAATAAATAAATAATTTTTATTCATTTTGAAGACATCGCCATATCCACGCTGATGAGTATTGCTCTACCTATGTATACACTATATATGTTATATATATTTTTGTGTATTGTAATATACAACACCATCTGCGATTTTAATGTTTTACACATTTAATCTGCATATACTGTAAGTCATTATTTTAAATTTATTTTGTAAAGTTGTTCTGTTTTTTAATTTTTTTAATTTCAATGCTCATTTTCAGCCCTAATGACTAAAGATGGCCTACTATAATTAATGTCGAAACGTTTCATATTTTGAGAGTTTTATTTCGATAGAGGCTACTCTACTGGCTGACTCTTTCTCTCTTAATCACTTATCACATCATAAGCAACTTCCTACTCCCCAGATGTAGTTTACTATGAAAAAGAAAGATTACCAAAATTACAGATCAAGGCTTCTCACACATCATCTACCAAAAACCACAACAAATAAACCGCTATCTAAACGAAGAAACACATTAACATCCAACAAAATTTGGGGACCAGAAAGAATACAACCTCGAAAACAAGCCACGACAACCATCACATCCTGACCACCCACTCTTGTAAATGGCTACAAAAGCAAAGCCGAAATGTCAAGTTAATTTCAACAACCAAAGAGGCCCATACCGGGAAAATAATATAAATATTAAATAATATAACAATTAAATATATATATATAAATAAATAAATAAATAATAAAATATATAAAAAACATTAAAATAATTGGATAAATAGATGAGATTGGATAGTGGATTCGAAGACCTTTAACCTTTTAACAAATTCGGTTCATCATAACATATTTGATTCTGAACTTGAATTAGTCTTTTTACCATATTTTTATTACATTTTTCTGCGATTATTTTGTCTAAGAGCTTTTGTTTTTTTAATCTTTAATTCTCTCGGCATCTGCGGCCTTTTAAATCATTAGAAATATATTATTTATAATACTTGTTATCCAGATATATTTATTTATACCAATTGGTATCCAATTGCTTTAAATAAATTTTCAACGAACTGTCTAGGATCCGAACCCACCTCTCTTGACTTTTAAGGTTATCAATATTGACATTGTCAATAGTTTTAGCCTCCCGGCCAAGACGTGGGAACAAAGAGCTTTTTAAATGTGTTTAAAAGCCCAAAAGTAGTTTTATAGATAGGCTTTATATAAGCTTTATATAAATCCGATTTACAAATTTTATAAGATTTGAAGTACCCAAAAAATCCTCATCTGATTTAGTATTTTCTTTCAATGACCTCTTCAAATCGGAGGCGAGGAAGCAGAAACCACATTTTATTTCAGAGATAATCAAAAGATCGCTTAATATAACTAAAAGCTCTAAATTTGTTTTTAGAATTATTACATAAAAGATGTCAAAAGAGAATAATTAAAATTTGACATTCCAAGTTGTATTTAAAATATAAATGTATCTCTCTCATGAAGATTATGTAGCAAATGATTTTGTAATAATAGGAGTGAGTATAAAAAAATTGTTTTTACATTTATCTCATTGATTTGTTTTTTCGCTTGGATGATTGCGCATATGATAATTTAGATGAGAGAGTTGAGTGAATTGTTCTTTACATATCACACAATGGTAAGGTTTCTCACCTGTATGAATACGCAAATGTACTTTGAAAGTATCGACGCGAGCAAATCTTTTTTGGCATATTTCACATTGATGGGGTTTTTCGTTTGTATGAGTACGTAAATGTAATTCTAAAGAATCAACTTGAGTAAATCGTTTCTGGCATACATTACATCGGTGAATCTTTTCACCTGTATGACTACGCATATGGATTTTGTAAGAATCGTTCCGAGTGAAGTCTTTATTGCATATTTCACAGTGAAAAGGTTTCTCGCCCGTGTGAGTTAGCATATGAGATTTTAAGTGGAACGGTTGAGAATATTGTTTATTGCATATTTCACATTGGTAAGGTTTTTCTTTAGTGTGGGTGCGTATATGTGATGTTAAACAAGATTTGTGAGAGAAGCTTTTGCTGCATATTTCGCACTGGTAAGGTTTTTCGCCGGAATGCGTTCTTTGATGAGTTTTCAAGGAAGATTCTTGAGAAAAAAATTTACTGCATATTTCACACTGATAAGGCTTTTCGCCTGTGTGAACTCGGATATGTCTTTCGAGATGAACTGGCCTAGAAAATTGTTTATTGCATATAATACAGTGAAATTTTTTTTCGTCCTTTTGAACAAGGGGTTTTATTTCCAAATGATCATCAGAATCGATTTCTTCTTCTTGCTTTGTTTGGATACTCTTTATTGTTAATTTATTATTTTTCCTTTTTTTCCTTTCTTGTTTAGATTTTTCTAAAAATTAAAAATTAAAAATATTAAAAAGTCAAGTAGAAGAGATATTAAAATATTTGCCTTTAAAAGAATCAAATTTCATCTTATCAAAAGAGTTTATCATGTTCCCAACGCATTTTTGACGATGTTTCCAGAGAAATGATAAATTTATATAACTTGTTCCACAAAAAATACATGGAAAGACGGGTCCTGGAAATAAAAGTAACATTTCATAAGTTTACTTCACGAATGGACTAATGATCATTACATCATCAGTCTGGTCTCTAAATACTTCAAGAGAGTAGGATCTTCACTTTCTAATCCATTTATATCACTCAGGACATTCCAGACAAGTTGGAGCACAAATATTTTTCCTTTTCTTCATAATGAAACGCTGAATTGTAATATAAATTAATTGGAATATTGAATTTGAGTTCAAAACAGCCTCCAACTTCACAACGAAATAAATGTGTATACCCTTGACGCGAGATTTAATTCATTTAACAACTTGAATTCATATCGGATTATTTTCTCTCTTTTAAAAAAAATTTGAATTAAAAAACCCTTTCATTTATGAGTTCCAATAAATCAAAACTAACTGAGAAAAGTGATGTAGTCAGAGTTTGGCCAGGTATGGGCAATTCTTGTTTGCTGCCATTTTCTTGCCAAAAATACAGACCAATGATTGCTATTAGTGAGAGTATTTTATAAAAATATATGCCAAAATTAAATTATAGGAATTGCAAAGGGATTAGATTTAATATTTTATGGTTTTCTAAAAATTTATTCTAATTTGATTATAATTTTATTTTATGTATTGACTTATTTTTCTGGTTCCCCTCTCTCTCGAAATATAAATCTATTTTTAGATACTTCGATTTTATTATAAATAAGATAAAATTATAACAAAATAAAACAAATGGAAACAATATTTTATAGGTTATCAAAATAAATTACCTATATGTATTGGATAATGATGCTCCAAAATACATGCCATAGGATTAATTATTTCTTCTTTAATATAGGACATATTTATTTTTCTCACGAATAAAGTTAAAAAAAATATTTGGAAAATCAGACAAAATGTCAAAATGTCATGCAACGTGTCTTGCTACACTAGCGATATCTGGTGGTCAAACCAATTAGACATTATTTCTGGCGCCCTCCCTAGGAAGGGAATTGAATATATTGAGATATGGAGTAAGTACTCAAGAGGAGAGTAAATTGGATCCTCCCCAAAATGTTCAAATTTGCATTAAAGCCTCTGTCTTTTGGAGCAGAGGTAGAGGGCTCGCTCTAAGAGTCAGTGGTTGGCTTTCCGCCCTGAGCGATAGACATTTATTGAAATTTTATTGGCTATGAATTAATTGAAGGAGTCTAAAAAGACAAAAAATTAATATTTAATATTAAATAAATTATTATGACATAGGAGATTTCATATGAAAAATTGGCTTGGGATTCCTTGAAAGTTTTTTTCGGCATCTGTGACTGAACATTTAGACTCCGTCCTTATTTATTTATATTAATTGGTAGATAATTTTTTGTTTTTCCAGATGGGAAGCAAACCACTGACCTTTGATAATTGAGGCGTGATCTCTAACTGTGGACCAAGGGACAGGCCTGTAAGACTGGATGAGATGAGAGAGGTGCGGAAAAGTTTGGCAACTTTATTCATTGAATAAATGAAAATTCATTTTAAATAAATTAGTATTATTGTATACATTTTTAAATAGGTTTAGAAAATAAAAAAATGGATATAATAAAATAAAATATAATAGTTGATTGTAACAATAATGGACAACATCTTAAATCAAAAGTCGGGTTTTCACTGAAGTCACATCAAGCAACATACCTGTAAGTTACCTATTGCTGCCAGTCAATGATGCGTGTCATTTGCTACATTGGTTATGTGATCTAGAGCGCTCTTTTGTTCTAAGAGCATTTCTTTTGCCATTCGTTATCGTCATACAGATCATCGATAAATCTACTGCACTTGCTCGCCGAGGTTGAGTAGAGGAAGAAATTAAATGGCGCAAAATTCTAAACATTGAACTTGTAAATTTTATTTATTTTTTTTATTTGTAGAAAGAAATGGATCCGGAAACGATATATCAGTGCCAACAGTGAGTGCTCAATAGTCAGCCAAAATATAATAGATTATATTCATTTCATTAGAATAAATGTTTGTTTTTTTTTTTATGTAATAAATTTGTTTTTTAGTTTTAGTCTGACTCTAAAATTTACAATTGAATTCATGTTATTGACACCAAGTTTTGGATAATATTATATATATATATATATATATTTGAAATTGTAATTAATTAATGTTTTTTACAAGTCTTTCATAACCTTTTATTTTACACAAAAAGTTACACTGACAAAACATCTAATCAAGGATTGATAAGAGACCTAAACATTGTGAAATTTATAATAAAAAATTTGGTGAGAGATCAAATTTGAGGGTGCATTTTAGAGTTCACTCTAGAAAGAAACCATACATACATGTGGAATTTTATTTATAGCTTGTAAGTATATATGAGTCTGTCAGGTAATGGTTAGGAATTTTAATCCATGTGCTCTTAAATCGTTCTTTTAGAATAGAGCGCTCTGCCGTCCTGTCATTGCTGTTAACTCTATGCTCTGCTCTGGTCCGCTGCGAGATCATATAACCGAACGTAGCTAGTATAAACTTATCACAAAAATTTTTGCTGAACAGGAACTTGTCATCCAGTATGGGATTTTTTTTGTTGCTATTGTTTGTAACATGCCGTTAAAAGCAGTTTCCACAATTGTGACATATTTTTATTGTGTGTGTGTGTGTGGTGTGTAAATGTTTGCAAATTGCAGTTAGTATAAAAAAATGTTTTTGCAATTATCTCATTGATTTGTTTTTTCGCTTGGATGATTGCGCATATGGTAATTTAGGTGAGAGAGTTGAGTGAATTGTTCTTTACAAATCACACAATGGTAAGGTTTCTCACCTGTATGAATCCGCAAATGTACTTTGAATGTATCGATTCGAGTAAATCGTTTCAGGCATATGTCACATCGATGAGGTTTCTCACCTGAATGAGTACGTAAATGTAATTCTAAAGCATCAACTTGAGTAAAACGTTTCTGGCATACATTACATCGGTGAATCTTTTCACCTGTATGACTACGCATATGGATTTTGTAAGAATCGTTCCGAGTGAAGTCTTTATTGCATATTTCACAGTGAAAAGGTTTCTCGCCCGTGTGGGTTAGCATATGAGATTTTAAATGGAAGGGTTGAGAAAATTGTTTATCGCATATTTCACATTGGTAAGGTTTTTCTTTAGTGTGGGTTCGCATATGTGATGTTAAACATGATTTGTGAGAGAAGCTTTTGCTGCATATTTCGCACTGGTAAGGCTTCTCGCCGGAATGCGTTCTTTGATGAGTTTTCAAGGAAGATTCTTGAGAAAAAAATTTACTGCATATTTCACACTGATAAGGCTTCTCGCCTGTGTGAACTCGAATATGTCTTTCGAGATGAACTAGTCTAGAAAATTTTTTATTACATGTATCACATTGAAATTTTTTTTCGTTCTTTTGAATATGTTTTATTTCCAAATGATTATCATCAATTTTTTCTTCTTGCTTTCTTTGGGTAATCTTTATTTTTAATTTATTATTTTTCTTCTTTTTCCTTTCTTGTTTAGATTTTTCTAAAAAAAAAAAAACATTCTTCATAATCGAGATTTAATAGAATGGACGCAAATGTTAATACTCTCTTAAAGTGACGATTTTCTTTTTAGACCGATAAAATTAAACAAATTGATATATTCATATGTGAAGCTCAAATATAAAATTTCTAAAAAATCAGTTCAACAGAAGTAGATGTAATTGTATCAAAATTCTTACAGACAGACAAATATCATAATAAAAACACATGAAATATCTTAGTGCTGGCCATTCGATCGCCGCCTCTTCCGTGGATCTGTCCCACTTACTAAAGTGAAAGTCGGTAAAACGCACGTCGAGTACTTAATTACATCTTTCCTTATAAAAAAGGTGAGAAGGTTCTTAACGAGGTAATAATCAATATTTGAATTTAACTTTGTGTGTCAAAAATTGGGGTTTTTAAGTGACTAAAATATGCTTAATTAATTAATTTCTGAAGTGTTATAAATTTGTGTGTTTTTATTAATAAAGGAAACAAATGAAAGGAAATATAAGGATAAATTGAATATTTATTGAACGAGTAAAAAACTAATAACAACAATCGAATAATGGAAATTTTATATCTATTTTGACGTCCTTATGCATCCTATGTTCCTATTATTATTATTATTATTATTTCTAAATGGACTGTGATTCTACCAATTCGAGATAATTTGTAGGGGAGGCTAATCCCCCTAGTTATGAACCACTTTATATATAATGTGTGGAGCAAATTGCTGTCTTTTTGAGTTATGATGAAAAAGGAAAAATGCCGTTTGCAACATTCTTCAAATTGACTTGCATGCTGGCACAAAATTCACCCCCTATAAAATAAATATTTATATATGCATTGTTGTGAATCAATAAAACCTCTCATGACAATTTCGGACAAAATTACACATTATAAATGACAGATAATGATCTAATAAAATCTGGTCCGTAACGTTTCCTTCCAGTGTCTTTTATTCATTGCTGCAACTTGCCTTTTTCCTTCCTATATATATATATATGTGTGTTTGGGAATATTATGTGTCTAATATATAATTTTTAATTAATATATATATTCAAACTTAAATTTTAATTAAAAATTATTTGATTTTAAAGGAAAAAAAAATAAATGAAAAAGTTTTTTGAGGTTATAAAAATCAATCTTACTTATGGTTTTGGTACGAGATTCCAAAATGTATTCCCCGGTAACTCTCATTTCTTCATTAATAATTGACATATTTCTTTCCATAACTAAAAAAGAATTTGGGAAATCAGAAAATAAAATCAAACTGTCATTACAGAGTTTATATGCTGTAACCCAACACACTAGTGATATCTAGTGGCCAATCTATTAATCATTACCTTTAGGTCTTAGATATTGAATAACGTTTTTATCTGGGCGCAGGAAGAAAGGACAGATCGTCAAAAATGACAAAAAAATTTTGACATTTATCAGAATTTTTTTTAGAAAAAAATACACCTTAATTTGACAACACTGAAAAAATCTGGACAGGGGGCACTCCTCTCTGCAAGTGAATATTTGAGATTTGGAGTATATACCCAGACGGGCCAGTGCTCATAGCTTAAACAAAATTTTATTAGTCGAAATAAGAACCATTAGCATCAACACATTTTTGCCAAAGAGAATCAAGTTTACTGTAGAAATCCAGCGTTCTGAAGGTGATCAATTTTTCGAAGGCATTCGATTGTTGAAAGTTTTATTCAGCAAGAAGTTGTCAAGATGCTTGTAAGAGTGATAATCGGTGGGCGAGTATGAAGAGTGAGACAGCGTTTCGTAATCCAGCTTGTACTTTTGCACCGTTTGTTGTACGACATGTGACCGAGCGTTGTCATTAAGAAGGATCGGGTCTTTTCTATTGACCAAATCCGGGTGCATACGTTGGAGCTTGACGTGAATTTTATTGATTTTGCATGGCAATACTTATTTGCCGTAATTGTTTCATCACTATAAAAGAAGCTGTAATGGGATCAGTTCCACCAAACAGTCAAAATAACTTTTGTTGGTTCAATTTCGGCTTTGTGAAGTGTTGTGTATCCTCATTGTGACCTAACCATTGAACTGAACGTTTTTTTTTTTTAAGTCTTTTGCGGCATCTGTGGTCATTTAGACTCCATCCTTATTTATTAAAATTAATTGGTAGCCAATATAATTTAAATAAATTTGTGTCGTACAAGACGGGAAGCGAACCACTGACCTTTGGTATCTCTAGCTCTGCACCAACAGACATGAGAACTGATTGTTGCAAATTGTCGTGGAGAATCCACTTTTCCCACGTCACAATCCAATGGTGAAACGGATCGTTTTTGTTGCGACACCTCAAAACGACAAGTTTTTTGATTTTCATTCAATTCATGTGGCACCCATTTGTCAAGTTTTTTTGACTTTCCAATTGCCCGGTGGTGGTTGGTAATGGTCAAGTAAACTCCCGAACAGTCGTACGCAGATCCGCTTCAACTGTTTATTATCAATGGCAGGCAGCCCACGACCTTCTTGATCTTCATATCCACTTCGAAACACCAAAGTCCAGCTGTACATTCGCTTGTAGTTCCTTGGCACAATATACGGTTGTGATTTCGAACAGTTTCAACTGAACTTGTATAAGAAAATCGCACAGATTGAATTAATTATTTTGCATTTTATCATTAATTGACTGAAAAAGTTGTAAAAAAAATTGCCCTATAATAAAGTAATTGTATAGAGAGTTCAAAATAAGATATAACTTTGCAACAATGTCACAAAAATTTATTTAAAAATTCATTATTAGGTCATCTATCCAAATTATTTCACCTTAAATGTTCAACATAATTTAGCGAGGAAGTCATCAGTGCCCTCATCTTGTCCATTTATTAGATTGAGCCCGCAGTAAAATTTCTCTGGTGTATATTTAAGTGGGGAGAGGGAGAAATAAGAAAAGTGGAAACATAATTATATATTTAATAAAAATTTATTTTAAATAACTAAGTTTTATTGGCTACATCACTATGGTAATAATAATTAAAAAGGAAAAAAAAGATAAGTTTGAAGAAGTCAAGGGAGAATATTTCCTTCGCTATCTGATGAATGTGGCTGGGAGAAAATTTGATTTATTTGGCAGAAAAAAACTTTTTTTTAAAGAGAAAATTCACAATTATTATTTATTTGAAAAAAAAAAAAAAACACAAAACAAAAAAATGAAATTAAAATAATATTTCTGGTAATAAAATATTATTATGTATATAATGTTCATTGAAAAAAAAAATATTTTATGTAAAGTGATATCAATTGATTCCCAATTCCCAATTAGAAATAAAAGAAATGACTTTTTATCTTGGACGATTCTCCAAGTACAATGGAAAGGTCGGTTGGTGTCACGTGGTCGACCTCGCCTTCCAATAACAAAAATCTTCAATTTATAGTGCACTTTTATGAAATTATTATTCTTATGGAAATTGATTTATTTTTCTTGGCTCCTTCGTGAGGGTGAAAAATCAAATAGGAAAATAAAAAAGTTAACCTCATCCATTTAAGAAATGATGAAGCGAGCCCTTTTTCTTCTAAAAATGCCGACTTGCGTTGCCAGCCCGGGACCAGGATTCTTCCTCTTCCAGGCAATTGCCTTTTGCCTTTTCATTTTGCAATAAAAATTTGAATATGAATTTGAATTTCACATATTAAAATAACAATAAAAAAGATTTATTTTTCTTATTTATTTTAAATTATTTCAACGAAACTTTTTGAAAGTTAAAAATGAAAAGTGATGTATTGAAATAATTTCAATTAACAACACTAATAGAGCTAATCTTAAAGCTAAGAAATGTTACCTCTAGAGATGAGACGAATTCTTAGAAATTCTTTCTCGAAATCTTTGACATTAACGTAATCAAATTCAATGGAAAAGTGTGGGTCTATATTAAAAAAAAA
>JAAAKE020092443.1:0-20384 GCA_010014785.2 Anisolabis maritima | reverse complement strand
TGAATTTTTGTATTTCTTTTGGCCTGAAACGTAAAGATATTTTTTTAAATTCAGGGATTACATTTTTTATGATTATACTTTCCTCTTATTATTATATATAATATTTATATTATATTATTATTAATATAAATATTATATCTAATAGTGTGAGAAAGTAAAAAAAAGATAGAACTCATCCATTTAAAGAAAGTAAAGCAATGAATCGATTCTACTTTATATAAAAAAGAGAGTTTATAATGGTAAAAGAGAGTTTCCTAAACAGCAATAAAATAGAATTTAATTGATAATTTAATGGAAAATAAACTTAAAAGTAGAGTAATTTATTAAATAAAAAAATAAAAGAAAAAATTACTGTGTGAACTAAAATTATATCGATTTATTTAAAAGAAGCAAAACTTTCCCGAAGAAGGGGTGATCATTTTTTTGGAAAAAACCAAGTTGGAGAGAAGAAGGATTTCTTATTGTAGAATAGAATAGATTGCAAGAATGCCACTAGACTTTCCTATATTTAAAAAATCTAAAATTTGAAGATCAATCCTGATAAAACAAAATATCTCCATAATTATTAATTTTAGCGAAATAAATCACATAAATAAATAAATAAATAATTAAATCAGTAATTATATACCAAATTGTTCCCTCATCATTTTGAATAACATATATATATTCTAATTAAAATTGAGATCCCCTGGGTTCAAAAACGGTATTTTAGACAGTCTACTCCCTCAGGTATTAAGGATGAGTAATAAAAAAAAATACTTAGGCAATATTAGGAGGTGAGAGGAGGGTAATTACTCAACCAAAATAATTCTTTATATTGCCTGACTTTGCCAATATAATCATATATCAGCATATGATATGATATGTTAACATATGACATTGACATATGATTATAGTGGCAAAGTCAGACAATATGAAGGATTATTTTGGTTGAGGAAACTGATGGTAATAAAACTCATGTAATTTTCCTTCCTCAGCCCAGCTAAAAATTACATGATTCAATTTTGGGTCTAAAATAAACCAAAATTTTATTATACCACAATATTTTTGCTTTTTACTTAAGATATAATATTGCTTAAAAAATATTATTGGAATTAATTTATTTAATGTGCGGCCCTAGACAATTTTTTAAATGTTTCAAGGTCATAAGGCCGCCAAAGAAAGGAGAAGGAAAAATGAATTTATATGCAAAAAAAAAATGTTAAACATTAAAGTCTGTTGAACTTATTATTTTCGCTTCTCTGCTCTTAAAGACTTTTGGCGAATTTAATCGAGGAAATGATTCTCTGATAGGAACTGGGACAGATAGAGTTGGTTGATTTTTTTTTTAACGCTCACCGGAACACAAACAAACACTTCTTTCTTTACGGGTTAAAGATCTTGTTTAAATTTTTAAGACAGATTTGGCACGTGTGTCTTCTTTTATACACATTGATATTAATTTCACTGCAAATAATTAATTTGAATTTATTTTACAGTGAGGAAAAAATTTTGTCTTTTATTTTATAAAACAGATTGGATTCGAATTTTTATATTTACTTTTATATATTATATTTCACTTTTATTTAGTAAAATTCTATGTTGTTTCAGCTAATTTAGAAAAAATTTGAATTTTAATAAAAAAAAAAACTTTCGATTATGAGTTATAGTATATCACGCTAAGCCATTATAAACATATAAACAAACAATAAACAGAATATCATTCATTTTCTTACATTCACTAAAATATATTTAATTTCCCAAAGAATACACTTTTTAGTTTTGCTGTACTCTAGCAAGCTCTTTTGGAATTAAAAGCACAAAAGTACACAGAGATTCAAAATAACAAAAAAAAAAAATGTATGGCGTGCTATTAAATAAAATTAATTAATTTTTTTTGCAAAAGCTGTGGCTTTTCGAGTTCTATTTTTTTATCTATTTTCTTGTTTTTGTAATTGATTGGATTTGCTATGTAAATAAATTGCTTATAAGAAGATATCGAGTATATTGTGTTTCCACTAAATCTGTGTAAATAGTGCATTGCAATGGCGAATTTTCTACCGGTTGGCATTGGCTCTGCTTATGAGAGATGAAAATGCACCTGTTGCACTGAAATAGATTCCTTGGCCTTGCAATCATTGCTCACTGCTAAAATGCACCCAGAATAAAATGACACAACCACTTGTTTGTGTGTTTTGTTTATATTATAAATGCACGTTGGCAATTCCAACAAATTCTTGTAGAGAGTGAAGATCACGTTTGTACTAAAGAAATTTATTTGTCTCTGTGATTAAATGATTGACCATGTCAATGAAAAATTTATTTAGAAAAAAGTATAGTTCAATAATATAAGGCAAATACAAATTTTTATTTTCTTACGAGGGAAATTAATATATATATATTTACTCTCTCATAGAGGCGAACCAAAAGATGCCTTCGAGATGCAAATTCTTACGTTTTCTTCTATAGATTGGAAAATTATTATTTTAGGAAACTCTGCCCCTGAGAGAGTCTCA
The DNA here is from genome assembly GCA_010014785.2 of Anisolabis maritima. Classification (NCBI taxonomy): domain Eukaryota; kingdom Metazoa; phylum Arthropoda; class Insecta; order Dermaptera; family Anisolabididae; genus Anisolabis; species Anisolabis maritima. Next base: position 17,889 of record JAAAKE020092443.1, on the reverse strand, counting down.
GACAAGTGGTTCATTCGTAGACAATTCATTTATAAAGAACTATGGTCCATAAATATTACAACGCTCGAAATAAATTCCGACCAAGTGAGAACTAACTACCGATAAGAAAGAGAAAATTTTTATTTAACGAAATGAATGAACGGCACATTTGTTCTAATTTTCATTTTTTTTTTTTTTAATCTATATAGAAAAATAAATTTTCTTAATCTCTTCAATAGAATTTTCGTGCCATTCAACTCGAAGCTATTTTTAATATTAGTTGAAATTTATGATAAAAAATAAACTTTAAAGAAAAAAAATTAATTTCTTTCATTTACCATTAATCTTAAATAAAGAGAATTTATTTTTATTTATTACAACTTGAAATTTCATATGCCAACTTCTATTTCTTTTCAACTTTGTCATTATGAAATATAAATGAATCCATTCTATCCTAATTTTAAATAAAATTTTTTATTTATTTTTTTACATCTAAGGTTATTCAAAGGTGAAAAGAGAGAGAGAGAGAGAGAGAGAGAGAGTAAAATATGAAGACACGTAATCGTAGTTTTCTAGTGCGCAAAAAATATCTTCTTGATCGCCCTTTTTTTATTTTCATTTTTCCATTATTTTTGTAATAACTATTTTATTAATATTAAATTAAAAATAAATAAAAGGTGCCATGGAGTAAGCCATAATGAATTTTATCCAGCGGTGTTTAATAAAATTTCCGTCTTTTATTTTATCAAATAATAGCCCTAAATTTATTTAAATTATTAGATTAAGTTGATAAATTTCGTCCAACCAAGTTCAAATTTGATCTCAATATTTGTTAACGTATCCACCCACCCTAAAAATGTCTTAGCTACTCCTTTGGTCCAATATGACTTCTTTTGGTTAAGCTCTGCTCATAGCGAAATATAACCATTTCAATATTGTTTATTAAACTTGGAAGTTAGGATAGTACCAAAGGTCAGTGGTTCGCTTCCCGTCCTGAGCGATAAAATTTTATTTATATTATATTGGCTACCAATTAATATAAATAAATAAGGACGGAGTCTAAATGGCTTCCGATGCCGAAAAGACTTAAAAAAAAATAAAGTTAGGATAGTAAAATGTAATGAAAGGCAGCCTAATAAAAATGGATTTTTATAGGTAAGAATGCAGACAGCCAAGGATGGAATAAAAATTTATTTTATTTCTGCTTATCGTCGACGTTTCGGGTTTGATAAGCTGTCAAAGATATATAATTTTAATAATAAATAACTGCATAATATTATTTATTTAGTAATGTCCAATAACAAGTATTCTCTGGATCGCTTTTGACTTTAAATGCTTATTTTTTTTTTTTTTTGTTTTTTAATATAAAATTTTTAACGTTTCGACGACTGTTATTGAGTTATTTATGCCAGAATTGTAATATCAGGAACCGAGATATGACATGATGATTCTGGCCTGATTTATGTCAAAAGAGCCTTGACATATCTCGATACTTGGATAATTTTATATTAGTAAATGAAAAAAAAATATTGAATTTGTTTGCTTTCATCACTTTCAAATATTGAGTCAGCTATTAAATCTTTTGCTGCAGGTCGTAGCTAAACAAAACTCGATGCATGTACAAAATCTGTTACTGAAATTTTTTTTGTAATGTCATATGAACATGCAAAATTCTCAAATATAAATATAATAAGGACATCAATAAATAAAGAGAAACAAAGTGACTGAAGAACAAACGAGGACTGGCTCTTCTTTAATCTACTTGTTTGTTGGTTGCTTTCTAAATTTGAAAATCCTTGCTGGTTGGGTTTTGGAATTCGTGCGCCCTGTGGCCCTCGGGCGTGGTCCTTCCTGACCCCGAGGGGAAACCACAAACAATCACTCGGCCTTGGAACATCCAAATAAACATGTAAAAATTTTTTTATTACCTTAAAACAACTATTAAATGAAATTTCCATAATTTTTATTTATCTTCTAATTTTCTTTCAATTCCACGAAATATAATAAAAAATTTTCTTAACAATAAGGGTTTCATTTTTATCATCTAAATATAATAGCTCCTAACTTGTCTTTGTTGGATAAATAATTCATATGATGTTTTAAGACCTCAGAAGTATTAATTAGTGTGTGTCATTTGAGAGGGCGATATTTCAGTTTATTTATGATCCGTTACATTTGTGTGCAGATTGCGCTTAAATAATTCAGCGGTGGTCTCAAATTTCTAGTATAAATTTTATTTTATTATTTTAGATCCTCCTCTCTTTTCTCATTTAATTACTAGAGTACCTTATAGGCAAAAAAAAAACAACTTAGTTCCTTCAGAATTCTGTATTTAAATGACTTTTATTTTTATATTATATTAAAATTTATTTATAAAGAATGCAGTCTCTCCTCTTCTAATTAAACTCCTCCCTTTTTCAAACAAAAATTCGACACCTACATACAAAATTTTTATAATAAAAATATAGTCTATCTCCGAAGAGGCGAGTGGCTAATCGGATCTGAAGTTGCAACCCAACTCGAGTCTAGTCCGCAAAAATTTTACGAAAAGTTTCCTCAAGGGGTAATAAAGTGCGAGATCATCTAACTCCCAAGCACAAAGGGCCTGAGTATCTATGGGACGGGAAATCCATCTCAAAAATTGAAAATAAAGCTTTGACTTCATGATCAGTGATTCGCTTTCAATCCTGAGCTATAAAATTTATTGAAATTATCTTTGATAACAATTATAATAATTTAATTAAATATGGACGATGTCTAAATGGCTTCACATGCCGAAAAATCCTCTGAGTCTTAAAGTATTGACAAAACTGAGATTCTTTTCTGTCCAGGCTATCAATTCATTTAAAAAAATAGGGATGATTATAATCAAATTAATTAAATAATTTTCAAATACGTCTAAATGGTCTACAAGGTCCAAAGGTAAAAAAAACTCGCTAAGCGGCTTTAATAAACGACTATAAAACACAATCTTAACTTTGGTGACAATAAAAAAAATAAGAAAAAGAAAAAGAGAAGTCTCGCTCAGTGACATCGGATAGCAGATAATTGGCCGAGGCTGAACTATGTGTGGTGAGCATTAGACGCTGAGCATGCATGCTTAATGTCTGTGCTGCCGCTGTCAGCAACCTTCCGCCTTGGAGAGTTTATTTTGACAAACACACGCACACACCCACTCGGTATTTTTAACGTGCATATTGTAGGCTAGAATAATACGTGACCTGATTTAAGCCACATGTAAGTGAGTAGGTATAATTTTATTATAACATCATACGTTCTGTAATGAGTATTAATTAATGGTAGAGAGGTGTGAGTTAGTTTCTTTGATGTTTTATATTTATTGTACCAATTAGCAGAACGGATTAGAAAAACGTTGAAATTAACCTTTTTTTCTAAAGGGACTTCCTGATTTGATTCCTTTTTCAGGGTGTAGCAAATTTAAGGAAATGCATTATTTTTGTTATAATTTTTTTAAAATTTCATAAATATTTGCAAATTTATTAATGACTCTTCTCTTTTCCATTGGACAAGGGACCCCCTTGACACTAGCGCATTCGGCCATAATCAAAAGTGGCCCAAATATTTATTATCAGCATATATTAATATCTATACATTTTTCTTATTATTTTAAATTGTAATCCTATTAGTAATAATATCTGTCCTTTTGTTCAATGAGCAGAAATAATTTTTAAGACCTTGTTTGTTGTTGATTACATCAGCATTAAGCCCCAAGCAACTCGGAATCTTGTAATTTTTATTCCCTTTCAATTTTAATACAATATGCATATCATAATGGGAATATTTCACTCATTCTTTAATTAAATTTTCTTTATTATAAATTAACATAAAAAATGTCATATTACGAGAAAAATCATAAATTCTTTATAATAAATAATCCTTATAGGCCGATAATTTTTACTTCGCAAATTCATACTGCCCCCAACTGTTTCAAATTGGTTTTAAGCAAGATTTAGGCATGTAACAAACATTTTGAGGTGTTTTTGATTTCTTACTCTAAAGAAGGCATCGCATGTGTATTTGTGTATACTTCCTAGAAATTTGACAAGTGCTCATCCGTATACTGTTCTGGAGCAATGAATCGAAATTATTATTAGACGCCTGTGAAGAATAAACGTGAAATTTTATTTAGTCTTTAACTTTTTAATAATTTTTTTATGAGATTAATTTTATATCAAAACTTCATCGTCGAAATATACATCCAACTTAATTAAATAATAAATTTGATAGAACTAGGGAAGTGAATAAAAATAAATTTATTATTATTAAATTTAGATATTTTTTTTTCATTTTTCCTATATATTATTTCCGCCTGTTTTATAATTATAAATACTTTTAGATGACCTATTAAATGGATTTTGTAAAATTTATTGCAAACTTGATGTTTAAATCAAAGTTTTTTTAGCCACATTAAAATTAATTTTCTAAAAAAAATTTTAAGATTCACTTAGAGATGTAGAATGTCAATTACAAATCTTACAATTAAAATTAGGTTTGTGATTTTTTTTCCTTTTCCTAGTTGACATCTGTTTCTAATTTATATTTACGTAACTGACATAATTTAAGACTTTCCGACTCTTTTATAAAATGTCACCCATAACTCACTTAAGAGTCTGCACTTTTTAAGTTAATTAAATCTAGTTAACCGTGGCATATGAACTTGAAAAATAAAAAATGTTAGTGAAAAAGAAAGTGAACCTTCGTCTTCGATGATGTCAGAGGAGCAGAGTGAAGAAGTCTGATTCTTCAAGTCACGAGGCTGACCGAATGCCTCCTAAACGAGCTGCTAACACTGAGTGATTTGACACCATCCATGTTGCAAGAATAAATGAAAAGGAGAATGAAATAAGATTTTATTTCAAAAAGGGAAAAAATTTACAAATTCTCCCAAGAAATTCTAGCTCGAATACATCATTTTTTTTATGTTGGAAAATTCATGTCTCTTCTTACATAAAAATTTTCAAGCAATTAATAGTGATGATTTAGGAAGCAAGTCTCCAGAAATGAGGGAACCGATATTTAATTTTTTAATGTAACCAACTTCTTAAGGACCTCTGGCCTTTCATATCCACGAAGCGTCACTCGCACTCATAAAACCGAGATTTAAATTTTTTCCGTTCTGTTTTTTGCCAATGTCCACTGAACTTTCTTTTCCTTTTTCTACTTTTCTCTTCATTCCCTGATTAGTTAAATTTAATTTCTCCACAATAATTATAGATTAATATATGAGGAAAATCTTATCAGAAGACAATTATTAGAAACATTCTATATATTTGTTAATGACTGAGAACTTTAAACAAAATGTTAGTATAGTATAGTAAATTCTGCTATCTAGATTAAGGAAGGGCGTATATAAAGCGTGTGAGGGACAATGGAACAATAACTAAAATACGGATATAGATGCCGAAAAAGACAAAAGAAAATAGCTACACAGTTCCATAGCATACTAAAGATCTTGTCATATCCGTCTTAATATGCAATTCTGTCCAATTTTAATATTTTTAAATTTCAGGATTCCTCGTAGTTTACTTCTTGTAATATAAACTGGATTGTTGGTACTAATAAATAAATTCGTTATGAATTTTGTAGCAGTTTTATTCTTGCTTGTTCATTTAGTTTACAGGTGCACCCTGTTTCGGCCTTCACCATCATTAAAACTCTATCCTCACATCCACCTGATTTCCCAGAATACGATTTTTATAAAATAAGTACTCGGCCTTTGGTATTGAGAAATATTTTTCTTTTAAACAATATTTTTGTTTTTTTATTAGTTACCTTTCTTTTTATTTATTTCATATACAATAATATAATAAAAGTAACGAATAGAAAGTTAAAAGTAAAAAGTTCTCAAAGGTCGAGTGTTTATTTATTTTATACAAATCGTATTCTGGGAAACCAGGTGGATGAGAGGATAGAGTTTTAATGATGGTGAAGGCCGAAACAGGGTGCAACAGCCGAAACAGGGTGTAAACTAAATGAACAAGCAAGAATAAAAATCTTGAAAAATTCATAACGAATTTATTTATTAGTACCAACAATCCAGTTTATATTACAAGAAGTAAACTACGAGAAATCCTGAAATTTAAAAACTTTTCAATATCCGCTCAGCCTAATAAGGAATAAATTATACTAATTATAAATTTATATCCAAAAGGGGTTAACTTTTTCTATACTTCTTTCGTTCCATGCTTTTGTGAATCGCTGATGATACACAAATATAGATATATTCCTCATCAGCTGGGTATGTAAAATTTAAAAATTTCTAACATTTGTTTTATGTATTGAAAGTTGTAATAATAATCATTTCTTCTCATTAAGGTGAGTCAAACCAAATAATAATATTTTTTGGCCGACTAATCGGTTCTAATATTGGACTATTTAGCAAAGCTAATACATTTTTAAGATGACGAAATAACATCAAATATGCGAACAAAATTTTGACTTTTTTTTAATTAAAAAATTCAATTTGGGAAAAATTTTCAAACTTTATTCTCCCTTTGTCTACGCTGCCATTTTTGAAATCTTGGCGTCTTGAAAAACGAATTCTTTAAACAATTTTTTGAACAAATAGTATATTTCAAAAATTTTTGTTTAGAGAAAGTCAACCTTTCAATTTAGGAACAAACAAAGAAATTTTTATATGTTGAAGAGTAAAATAATAATAAAGAATAAATTTATAAGGTCACCCATCATTATAAACAATTACTAATCTTCTTTAGTAAGCAATAATTAATATTTTAACTAAATAAATCCATTACTAGTCTTTCTCTCGCTCTCGTAAAGTTTCACATTGAAATATTAAAGCTAATAATAATCAAAGAAACTTTCAATTATGTCCTTCTCTTGTCTTTTATTTTATTTTATTTAATTTCTTCTTTTCTCTTTTTTTCGCTAACATAAAAAACCAAAATAAAATGAAAGTTGACATTTTCTAAACAAGCTGGCATTATTTTTCCAATAAATTCATTTTTAAAGACAAATAAGAATATTGAAGATCATTAAATGAAAATCAATCAGATGTCAAATTTGGAATTTTTTTTTTTTGTATTTAAGAAAAGTTGACTCATCTGCTTCGAGGACCGTTTTTATAATCAAGCGCAGGCTACTAACATATTCACTTTATATGCTCGGTTCGATTTCTTCTAGGCGCTACCTTCAAATGAAATGGAAATTTCTCAGCTGATCTCTTTTTCTTGACAAAAAAAAAAAAAAAATAAATAAAAACCAAAACGAAACAAAAATTAGAATGGAAGATTAAATAGTAAAATTTAAATCAGAGGATTCTGGTTACAATCCAGAGGGTGCTGATATTCATGACAAATCAAAATGTTGCGTCATCTTAATTTAATTTAATGCGAAATACAATGTTTTTAATTAAAAGAATATAGAATAATATGATAATAATATTCCTATTATTGCTACTATGGCGTGACAATCTTCTTCTTCTTCTTCTATCTCTTGGAGTTGGAGGTGACATAGCAAAATCATAGCGAGAAAGAACCAGCTGGTCCGTTGAATAGCCTGATAGGGGAAAAGGAGGAGAGACTGATATATAGGAAGTAGAATAAATACCATTCTTAGCTCGGATAACTCGTGGTTGCCATTCACGTAATCAATCACAAATGTGAGCCCTTGGGTAAACTTATATGTTGTCACAGCGTTTTTTTTTAATTTATATAATCTTTAACACTTTCTCTTCGATTAAAATTTTATTTGTCAAGAGAATGCCTCAATAGGATCGCCGATGTTAAGCAAAAGTGAACACAATTAAACCGCGGATTCGTGGGATCGAAAATGAGTCCCATCTGCATAACTTGTTATCAAAATATAACTAGAAATATATATTTGTTTAATTAAGAAGCTGAAATAAACTTATTATTCATAAAATTAATTCCTAAAAATTATTTAGATTCCATGGGAACTTCCCAATCCGCATGCGCAATACCTTTTTACTATCACTAATGTTCTGCGCATGCGTCTGGCTGTTTCAAACTGTTGGCATTTGCTCCTGGGACTAATCTAATATATATCCAATAAATATAGATAAAACATCTTCAAGTTGCCTATTTAATGCAAGAAAAAAAACAGAAAAGAAAAATTGATTAGATCCTCTCTAATTATGATTTGTCTCTTACTGGCTCTTCGTCTGATTTGATCTCTCTCTCTCTCTCTCTTTTAAACAAAGGAAGCTTTTTTCTTAATGAATAGAGGCCATTTACGCCCTTACGCCTCTCCTCAGCCCCACCAAAATCCTCATGGAGATCTTTTCATGAGCCATTAATTACAATAAAATCGAGAGATGAACATCTCGGTCGTTTAATTATTTTTTTCTCCTTAATCTTCTCATAAAAAATATTTTATATTCATGTATTAAATGCTTAAGAGAGGCAGGAGGCCACAAGCTGAAAAAAATTTTGTGCTTGCTTATAAACAGGGGGCCAGAGCTTTTTCTCTTTAAAAGATATAGGCTCCATAAGTCCTCCTTTTTCATCTGCAAAAGAAGTCTGGGCTTCAGTAACGAAATGTGCCTCCCTTATGATCTCTACGCTAGTGTAAATCTCTATGCTTTTATACAGGTCCGCACCAACCACCTTTGAGCAGCCCCCCCCCCCCCCTTACTTGGTGAGAGAAACGTTAAAAAAACTTAATCAAAATGAACATCTACCTTGTAATTTTGCAATTTGAGAGAACACCGGTTCGCAACATGTGGTGCTCGTACCAGTACCGGAACTGCTAAGCTACACATAAAATAAGAAAAAAAAATTTTGAACTTTTTTTAAAAAAATTTTAGTTACCAGTAGGCAATCTTTATGCGTAAAATTTACGGTACTTGATAACTTGGGTATCACTACTAGAGAAATAAAGCTACACATTTTCAATTACTGTAACAAAAAGATCAAGGACCACTATTATTAGATAGAGGTTCGACCACCTCAAGGAAATCACCATAAATATGCAATTTTTAATAATACTAATAGATAAATAAAAAGAATTTATTGCTTATGGTCAAAAATTTAAAATAATTTTATTTAAAATTGGCCTATAACAAATTAAATAAAGAACAAATATAATACATATATGTCTTTTTCTTTACTTTTGATTTTGAAGGCTTTTCGGTGGCTTCGACTGCTCAGCGCCTTCGTGTCCCAACAACTTTGCCCTTTTATACGACAAGGCCTGTGTTTATAAAATGAAGAATTAATAAGGACCTTCTGATATCGAGCATTTAACCCACCAAAATTCTCCCTCCCCCCCCCCTTCCCCAATGACCGAGAGGTTAAAGATATTGAGATTGCCTCTATTGATTAACTTAAAAGCCAAGGGGTCTGGGTTCAGATCCCATGCAATCCATGAAATTTATTTAAATCATTTGGATACCAATTGGTTAAAATAAATATACCTGGATTACTAGTATCGTTATTAAAATAAATTTGTTATTGTTTAATGTCTAAATGACTTCAGATACTGAGTGGACTTAAAAAAACCAAACAAAAAAAAACTCCCAAATTTTATAACGATTTATAATTTTTTTTAATGCTTTGTTATTTGTGGAAGAAATAAATATGTTGATTGCAGTTGTTGTGAACAGTCGAAGAATTTTACGCCATTTTTGATTGTTCCTTCAAAGCCATTAATTCATTGGCTTATGTCACATTAATCTATCAAAAATAAAATTTCAATTTTTTAATTAACATTATTTTATGCGATGATATCTAAGTGAAATCAAAGGTAGTTGTGATAAGCAGTGAAACTGACCCGAACCTCTCTCTAATTGCGATGCTAAACCGATTGGATCTTTGTTATATCCCAAAAGCCACCGGCCATTTCACTCAGTACAGAATTGCGAACAAGTTTTTGTTTTCTCAGGTGGTCAGAGCTTTTTTTCATTCAAGGAATAGATTATTTTTAGAAAATGAGAGAGAAGTTATATTTATTATTAGTAGAGACAGTAAGAGATTAGCTCATTCCATTCCAGCTAAAAAGATTAAAAAACAGACCACGCAAAGCCAAAGGATGGAAAACGACAGTCCATTTTTCGAGGAAATTTTATATTTTTCATATGAACAAAGAAGGAAATTATCAATATTGATATTAACGATGAATCACAAACTTAAATCTAAATATTATTCAATTTTTATTTGTATATAAGAAAAACAAATATTTGATAATAGGGGATTTTTTTCATTTAACAAGATTTAACAAATATTTTTTAACGTACTGTGTATTAAAAATTTATTACAAAGCCTTTGCATAAAAATTTTATTAATTTACAAGCTGAATAAATTTTACAAGGGAGAAAAATAGGACATCCATTTTGACTTCTCATAGTAGACTCAAAGTGAATTACTATTCTTATAAAATAATATTTAGATATTTATTTTTTATAACAAAATTCGCACTGGGAATAAGAAGGCGAATGCAAGGCATAATCATGTTTGTAGACAATCGTTAATAAGAAAGAGAGAGATAGAGAGAAAAGAGGCGTTTGGTCCAGCGGCTGGAGAGCCCAGCTTGCATTCCTCGCTTGGTTGCTCTTTCTGTCTGTCTGTCTGACATACTTGAGTTCTGGCATCGATTCCGGGCTGCGCCTTTGGATCCTTTTTTGCATTACTACAAATTTTATTTTAATCTTTGGAAAATAAATCGGGATTATTTATGAAATAAATAAATTATTATAAATGAATGAATGAAATAAATAAAATAAATTCTATTAGTCTAAATTATAAATCATTCAAACAAATAAAAATTCTTTCTCACCCATATTACCTATATAAGTTTAATTAAATTAAATAAATAAAATATTAAAACAAGAATATTAAATTTTAATACATATTATTCTAAGAACCTCTAGTTCCTGTCGAATGCAATAATAGTTATCAATTAATTTAAATAAATATGAATAGATAACGATAAAAATAAAAAAAATGCAAAAATAAAAAAGTTAAATTATAAAAACACTTACAAAAAAAAAAAAAAAACAAATTTGATACTCAACCCAAAACAAAAAAACATTTTTGATCCTCTCCAAAGCTTGGTTACTATATTGTTTTATGAAGAAAAGCCCCCAGGCTATCTTCGTCCGTGAACAAGAATAATTAAAATAACTAACGAAAGATGAAGTTATTAAAACTAAATAATAATATTTCAAAAGTTAACTTGTTACAAACAATGAAAATAATAATAATAAACAAAGACACATTTACACTATTCTAATGGTTGATTTTTTATTTAATGGTAAATAAATTTAGTTGAGAAATCTTCAACATAAAATAATATTAATTAAAACAATAATAAAAGATAATAATAAATTTCACTTACGCGATTGTTTATTTGCTTGGCAATTTCCCTTAAAATAATAATTAAAGTACAGATTAATCATTGATTTCTCTATTTTAACAACTTTTCATTAAGATTAGTCATTATATTATCAATTAGATAAAAAATCAATGTCAAAACAACATTCTTTTATTATATGTCATCACTATTTTAAAAGCAAATTACATTTGTGTTCATATTTTATTGTGAAGCCCACAGGAATTATTAAATTCTATTAATTAAATTGATAATTATACCTAATAAAGAAGACAGGCCAGTCGCAGGGTCTGAACTATCTTTTTGACATTCAAGAGAATTGTGTATCTAATTGTTTCTTGAAAAAAGTTAGATATTTTAAATATAATAAATATATTTGTTATTATTTTATTCATCTGTCGCATCTGTTTACCGTAAGGTACCACGTACCACAAGTTAGAGTTATAAAAGACAAAAAGTAAGTATAGAAAGGAATTATAATGTTTAATAAAAAATTTTCATTTAATTTAATATCAAAAAGTGAATTTTTGTTCTAAAAATTTAAGAATTCTCACAGGAGGATGTTTAAATTCCTTTATATTTTTCCGTTTCTTAGAATAGTAGTGTAAATAGATTCTAGGAAAAAAAACATTTGATTATTTTTATTCAGCCCTCGTTTTTCTAGTTTTAACGATTAAAAATTTCAAAGAATTATTTTTATTAATGCGATCTCGGAAGAAATGTTCATTTAGAGAGGAAAATAAGAAGTCATTTTGTTTGTTAACTACTAGCCCACTATATTATTGAAATAAAATTTTAATTTGTTTAGTATAAGAATTAAGCGGAAGGATTTATCAGAAAGTCTAATTTCCTTAAGATTTTCCTTCTTAATTTTATTTTCCTTCGTATTTAAATGAATATTAGCTTGCTTTGTTTGTGTTAATCATTTTTCTTCTTATCAATTTTTGCTAGAAAAAGTTAACCCGATCTGATAAGTGTGACATATTGCTGGTTTCTTTCAGAGCAATAAGAAAATTTAAATAGATGATATGCATACAGCGGGGAATTTATTATCATCTATTTAATTCTTTAGAATTTTTCTTCTATGCCAGTTCTTTGGTAAAGTTTGCTCCAAGGGTTTTTAGTTAGATGGAACAATTTCCCTTAGGCTCGGATGAATCGATCCTGGTAGTTTATAAAATTAAGATATGCTCCTTGTTCTCTAATCCAGTAATAGATATTAAAATTGTCAATATATGAAAAATGATTAATGTTCTAATCAATCAATTTTTTATGAAAAAATTGAATACAACTATGTGATTTGAATAAATATAGGTGGATAAACCCTTTTATTTCAGTTCTATCTAAGGATATCTATCGAAAAAGAAATTTACTGAGATGGTTTCTCAATTAAGAAATCTTAAAGGATAAAAATTTCTTCCAAATAAATTTTGACCAACAATTTCGTATATGGATATTATTTTGCTGACGTTAATAGTTAAAGAGATATTTTAATTTTTTTATGTTTGAATAAGAAATGAAATGTCACTTCAGCTGGATCGATTGTTATCTCAGAGTTTTAGAAATGTCTAGTAGCATTCTTGACCTCTATTTCTACTAAGATAGAAACTTATTTATATCTTTAGGTTACGTTTTTGTAAGTTGAGGATGAGGATTTTATTTCTACACGAATGGAAACATTTAATCATTTGTTTTTTTTTTTTTAGCTTAATATTAATTAAACCTTTTTTTTTTTAATTTTATTTATATAAATTGCTTAAAGATTAAATGAAATAAATACAAAGATTCTTTTCGAATTTTCTTATTTTAACTTTAAATAGTAAGTAACCTTAAGAGCAAAATTCATTATTTATTTTGTTACAAATGAAATGACTATTTGTCTCGATTATAAATTGCTTGGTGTCCACCCATTTATATAATAAAATTAATTTATTTTACACACAATCCGATTTAATCCATTAAATCCACAAAATGGAAATGAGAAGGTGTAGTGTGGATCAATTCGGGTTAGAAAAAAAATTATTATTTCCGGCATAATTCAAAAGGCCTTTACCCTGGGCACAAAGAACGTTCAACATTCCTAGGCCATGAGTCGAGAGTCCAGATGGACATTGAGACCCTCATCACACACACACACTCGCCTACACACCCGTTTAAATCCAAAACAGAAATTCATCCAAAAGGGCTCAAAATTCATTCTCAAAAGTTAACCGTTTCTTTTTTTGAATTCAAAACATGGACATGATGATTTATAGTCCAGGTTTTATGTACCATACCCAGAGAGCATAAACGGCGGTTATTATTAATAATCATGGTGTCAGAGATGTTGCCGGATCTTCTCTCGCTCGTTGATGGATGATTGTCTTTTATTTCTGCACAGTCAATATCCCTGGAAGTAGGCCAATCGCCTGGAAGTAAAAACAATCTCATCATTATTATTCTTATTTAAAGGGATGTAATAGAGAATTAAAAAAAACCTAAGATTATTCTGGGCTCAGTCCCTCAGACCACAAGTAGAGATCTCGCTTCATGATCTAAGGGTCAGGGGTTCACATCCCGTGCTAAACAATTGAAATCATATTATTTATGGTTAAATGATCCAGGCCTAATTTGAATATTTAAAAAATAGTTTTTTAGGTCGTCTGGAGAATTTTCTAAGAGGGAATAGTGAGAGATAAATTGCGAAATTTAAATATTTCCAAAAAATTCATTAATTTTTATTTTACAGCTTTCAAAAGTGTAGTCAGGATGTTTGGGAAGGGGTTAGGGATCTATAGTAATAATTTGGGGAAAAGTGGTAAAGTCTTTCGAGTTTGTTTGTTTGCCTTTGTTTCCAAGAGATCCCTTTTAGGAATCCGATTAAAACTTTCCATTTTTGTAATTTTTTCATCAATTTTCCTGGTTTTTATTGAAATTTTGTGTGATTTCTTGATTTTGGAGGGAGCTTACTTGAACCTCACCTGAAAACTTGCATTAAAGAGAGATTGAAAGAATAAGCATTCATATTTGATTAATCATTTTGACGGAAAATTTTAAACATTTGGTTAGAATTAAATAGTTTATTTTTGTAAATTTGGTAAATTAATCTTCGTTTAATTCGGTTGATTTTAGTAACGTTCAGTTAGCCTCATTATTCTTAGTAAAAAAAATACATAAATATTTCACAATAATAAACTAAATTAAATATTGCAAATTCATTCCTTACGTCATAAAGAAAAATAAAGAATTTATTTTTATCCGAGAATATATTTAAAATATTTTACATTGTTTATGAAGTGCATATCAAAAAGTCAAAATATTCCTAAAATTAGGATTTGTTTCTATAAACTCTAATTTATTGTTGGTATTAATTGTTTCTCTGGGTTTGGGGAAAGGATGTGGGGAGGAGCAAATGTCTTACTTGCCCCTTTTTGCTGACGCTCATAGATTTGATTTATTGACATTTAAAATTTAAATAACATTATATTATAATAAAAATATTTTTTTTTTTTTAGAAAATCTTGGCATCTGTCTGTTAATATTTTGGTCCAATAATCTATATTAAGTTGTTTATACATTTAACATAAAATATAAACTATAATTTACGATTTAAGAACGAATTTTAATTTACTATCTTTCAATGACATTAAGTAAATATTCCTGGTTACTCGAAAATAAATAACTAAACATAAATATGAATTAATTTTAACAATAAGTTTCTAAACTAATGAAAGTTAGTGTTTTACTTTTCGATACCTATTTAATATTATTATTCATAAAATCATATAGGTATCTCATTAATAATAATGTCTAGTAAATCCAGTTTGTTCTTTGATAGATCCAGATTTCTAAAACTTTTTTTTTTAGCACTTTTATTGATAATATTTAAAGTTTCTAAAAAAAAATATCAAGTATTAGCCAACAAATAAATTTATTTTTATTATTGTAATTTATTAGATAAAGTCATTAATTAGTGACCTATTTATTAGAGGAGAGATTACACTGTTTGAGATGCCGATGAAACCGCTTTCAGGACCGGTTGCTTGGCTGAATATCTTCTTTTTTTTTTATTATGAATACCCTTTAACCCTGAGACCTTTTTATGTCTTGATCATTAATAACTTAAAGATTCCTTATTAAATATTTAATAAAGAAGGTGTTAGTGTTCTTTGCTCATTTTAGAAGATATTTTTAATAAATTCTTATCCGTTACTTTATTAATTTATACTTCCTTAAAAGTATGAAATAATTTCTTGCAAAAATTCAGGATGATGAATAAACTAGAAATTTTGAGTATAAAAAATCTAAAAAAATAATAATAAGGATTGGATTTTTGTCTTTTGGATTCATAGAAAGTAGAAGATGGTGAATGAATATTTGGTAAGGGGTCAATCATATGAAAAATAGTAAAATTTCAAAAGTTATTTTTAATTTAATTAGAAAAATAAGATTTTTTTCTGTGTTTATCAACTTTTTGTCAAGATTTTTTTTTTATTCAATCAATTTTAGTAAAAAGAAAATCGAAAGTGAATCCGAGACTTGAATTATGTCATTAACAAATTATAGGTTTCCTGATTGTATTTTCTTCTTTCATCACATGACTTCGGGTTCGACCTATTTTATCAATAAATTTCAGATGAAAAAAAGAAAATTAGCCGCCCCCGGATTTATCCCACTTATTGCCTCGATAATAACAAGTTCAGATTATTTCTAACTTTGTTAAAACAGAGGCAGTCCGATGAAAATTTATTTAAATCAATTGGATACCAATTGATATAAATAAATATGCTTGGATAATTTGTATCGTAATTAAAATAAATTGTATATCATTTCAATTTTATATGGCTTCAGATACTGAAAAGACTAATTAAAAAAAACTGTAAAAAATGTTTTATCAATAATATTAAATATGTAAACTAATATAAATATGTTATATTTGGCGAGATGATCTTTCGTCAACAGTCACTATCTTCAAGTCAGTTTTTCCTAATGTGACCAAATTAATTAATTAATTAATTAATAAAAAATTCATTTTATTTTTCATATAGAATTTTTTATTATTATAATGAAAAATATATTTGAAAAAATATTTCAACTTGGGTCATATACATATAAAAAGATAGAGCCCGAAGCTCTGGAGCTTTGACTTAGAAGCAAAGGCTGAGCTCGCAATTTATTCGGAGATTAGTATTTTTTAAAATTAATATAAATTTAGATTCAGCCCTGGAGTCGAGATAAGTTCTCGATAGTCCTGAATTTATTACGTTAAATATTGAAATTGGATTTGACAAAATTTTCCGACATATAGATAGCATGGGTTAATTTAACAGGTGCCGCACTTGGCGGGCCCAAAGATGGGAAAAAATAATCAGAAGATCCTAGGCAAAGTATATCCCTTAATAATTTTCGAGTCGCCTCTAAAGAGAATAATAATTTTTGAGCATCAGTCAGTTTTTCCCATTCTGATCTGTCCATAAACAAAAGACAAGTAGTTTTTATTTAAATATATTCTATAATAATGTGCGTTTTACGAAGGATGCACTTTTATGCACTTTTCGTGTCGTTATCAATGCAGCAACCGGGCGAGGGGAGGCTACGGGAGGGGAGGTAGTTAGGCAGGAGTGGGGATGGCTAAGAAGAGATAGGAAAGCCCTTGACGGCGCCTCCCCCACCCTCGACCAGTGAGTTCCGACCGACGACCCTCGTGCCGAAGAAACCTTCAGTCGTGTGGTGGGCCTGGAAAGAGACGTGTCTACTAAATAGTCTACTATCTATTCACTGAGGGATGGCCACCGTGACCGCAACCCTCGCGGCCAACGCCAATGGCGGCCAAAAACTTGACCCAAGCGACCCGAATGTGCGCCGGTTAGTGTACAATGTTTACCGGAATATGTTGGGTACTTATAATGACAAGGCTAACGACATTATTGACCAGAAACCTCGAGAAATTGTTCGAGAGGATCAGGGCATCGCAAAACAACTCGAAAGCATGATGTGAGTTTTTTATTATTTTGATTTAAAGATTAATGTGAATTATGAAAATAAGAAACGGAAAATTTGTCTTGTTATTTATTCAAGTAAAGAATAAAATAAAGATTTTCATTAATTAATTTATAAATCTCATTGTTTTATTATTTCGAAGCTCAAAATTCAAAACCTTCAATTCGAATTCATTTTTTGAAAATAATTAAATGAGACCGACAATTATTTTGTGTATATTTTATACAGATTTAAAAATATTATATTTAACATATAATAAAAATTATAAAGCATACAGAAAAGGTCGGTGTGGAACTTAGATAATTTTGTAATACTAATACCTAATATTTAGGAAATATATATTCTTAATTTTTCAATTTAACAAAAATTTAATAACTATTTTATTGGAATTAGCCTAATAAATATATTCAGAGATTTAACCCGTTTTTTACTTTCTTTTAAACAATTCAAGGTATTAACCAAAATTTTCACTTTTTGGCTATAACACGAATCACCTACATAATATTATAATATCATAATCTTTATTTTAATATTCCCCACACCCCCCCCCCCCCCCCCCCCCTCTTTCTTCTTTTCTTTTTTTTTTTTTTTTTTTTTTTT